>JANIIK010002085.1:0-11000 GCA_027704905.1 Muraenolepis orangiensis | reverse complement strand
CCCATCAGCTCGGTGAGGTTCAACATGTCGCTGTCTTTCAGCTCCTTTACTACTTCTCCTCTCTCTCTCGTCCTGGAAGTCGCTGCGCCGTTTGGATTGTGTGACATCTTGAGATCTATAGGCGCACACACACACACATACACACACACATACACACACACACACACACACACATACACATACACCAGGGCCAGAACTCCAATTCAATGTTAATGTTGCTATTTGTGGTCCCATGATCCAAGTTATTTTATATGTTTGTAGTATGGTGTGAGCATTTAGATTAACATCTCCCTGAGGAACATCGTGTCATCCTTGGTTATATTTACCTAACTATATTGTCCCTGACCATGTTTTAAAATACCCTTACATGTCAGGATTGGCAGTTCTGCCTCCCCGTGTTCCAAGCCCTCGTCCTGATAGCCACGCCCCCTTATCACGTCCCACATCCATGTCACCTTGGTTCCCCCAGCCCTCGTCCAGGTAGCCACGCCCCGTATCACGTCCCTCAGTCATGTCACCTTGGTTCCCCCAGCCCTCGTCCAGGTAGCCACGCCCCCTATCACGTCCCTCAGTCATGTCACCTTGGTTTCTCCAGCCCTCGTCCAGGTAGCCACGCCCCCTTGTTAGCTCTCAGCTGCAGCGCATCACCGTGATCTTGCCCCTCATGTTTTCCTGCCCTCTGATTGGCTGCCTGGGACCTCATTGTTTCCACCTGTTATGTTCCTTGTGTTTAAATAGGCGGCGTCTTCTTTTGTTCGGGGCCAGTTCATGATATAGTGTTTGGTTTGTTTGTGAGGCTCCTGCTTGTTTCACGGTTTGAGACTTGCTACTTGTTTCATAGAGAAGAGGTAAAACAACGATCTACTTTGACCACCAGGGGTCGCACTTTTCCTCCAAACGGTGCAGACTTGAATCTGATCAACAACAAAACAAGCAGAGGAGGAGATTTCCCATTCACTCCATCGACTGGTTTATTACAGACTGTAGAACAGATTTACATCAAGTCTCCTAAGCCAGTACATCTCAATGGACTCATTCAGTAAGTTCAATGGGTGGTATGCTTTTTAATATATATCTATATATATATAAATAAATATATATACTGTATGTATATATATATATATAAATAAATAAATAAATATATATAAGTGATGCTTTTATCAGCTTTGTCGTGTGATAAAATGTACATATATCATTTAATCCCAGTACAAAGCTGACATAAGCGTCAACTCCCTCCACGTGACGTTATCCAACGAACCACGTGACGTATTAACAAAGTCTCAGTAAAGGTCCCCGTGGTGACGCTCCTTCATGTGGGGGGTCGTCGTGCCCACCTCTCCGTCTCTCTGGGAGGGGGTCCCCACAAACACACACACACACACACACACACACACACAATCACACACTGTTAGTGACACTGTTTACGTTGTTAAAGTGACTGCTTATGTGTGTCGTTGAACCGTGTTTATGTTGACTGGTCCAAAACATAGAAGAATAAAAGTTACTGAAGAATAAAGTTTTTTCTGAAATCAAATCTCTCTCTCTCTCTCTCTCTCTCTCTCTCTCTCTCTCTCTCTCTCTCTCTCTCTCTCTCTCTCTCTCTCTCTCTCTCTCTCTCTCTCTCTCTCTCTCTCTCTCTCTCTCTCTCTCTTGGTGTACTGAGTGAGTTCTCTCTCTTTGTCTCTTTCTATCAGTGTTGATGTCTTGTATGTAGTGTTGTGTTAGTGTGTGTTGAGTGTTATCTGTTGTTAGTTAGTGGTGTTTGACCACCTGGCATTATGCCCGTTGTCAACGGCCACGCGGAGTTGGAGAAGCTGACTGGCCGCCACGCCGTTCAGATGGTAACATCAAGTGTGGGCGTGTGGGTGGAGGAGGTCAGCGGGCTGTGGGAGAGGTGGTCGCTACCAAAGGATCTAATCACATCCTCATATCTCTGGATGAAATAGCCAAAGTGGAGACCATCATTGGTTCTTTCTTTCTTTCGGGGTGCAAGTCGCCAAAGTTAAAGCACGTTGTGTGTCATAGAAGACTAGGTCTTTATGATCCCCACAGACAGCACCATGACATGTTTGTGTTGCGGGGCGGAGGGACATCTGGTTGGGTCTTGCCCAGGTGGGCGGCTCCAGCTCACCTGACGCTACCCCTGCAGCGGAGTCTGAATCGCTTGGCGCTCAGCAGTTTGCTGACAAAGCGCAGGTGTTAGAGACGGTCGTACAGGTCGTAACACGCTGGTAAAGAAGGAAGAGATGGCAAGGCTTGTGTAGCGTCTGTCTGTCTGTCTGTCTGTCTGTCTGTCTGTCTGTCTGTCTGTCTGTCTGTCTGTCTGTCTGTCTGTCTGTCTGTCTGTCTGTATGTCTGTCTGTCTGTCTGTCTGTCTGTCTGTCTGTCTGTCTCTCTCTGTATGTCTGTCTGTCTGTCTCTCTCTCTCTCTCTCTCTCTCTCTCTCTCTCTCTCTCTCTCTCTCTCTCTCTCTCTCTCTCTCTCTCTCTCTCTCTCTCTCTCTCTCTCTCTCTCTGTTTCTAAGATTAGAGATTAGAGAGAACTAAGATTGCAATCAGAGAGGAACACACACAACGTTGGTTCTGCATTCTGTTCCCAGCAGCAGCAGCAGCACCACCTCCTCATGTTAATCCTGTGTGTGTATGAGCTACTACAGTGGTTCCCAAACGTTTAAGGTCCTGTACCCCTTAACCATAGAACCTCCTGCTGGGTTCTCCCTCTACCTCTCACCTGATGTTACATATGAAGACAAGACCGTGGATTCACTGTTGAAGGTCCTGTACCCCTTAACACAGGTGGGGTTTTTGGAACCCAGGTGGTGTTTTTGGGAACCCAGGCGGTGTTTTTTAAAGAATCCAGGTGGTGTTTTTAAGGGAACCCAGGTGATGTTTTGGGGAACCCAGGTGGTGTTTTCGGAAACCCAGGTGGTGTTTTTGGGAACCCAGGTGGTCTTTCGGGAACCAAGGTGGTGTTTGAGGAACCTAGGTGGTGTTTTTTTGGAAACCCAGGTGGTGTTTAAAGGAACCCAGGTGGTGTTTTTCAGGAAACCAATGTAGTGTTTTTGGGAACCCAGGTGGTGTTTTTCAGGGAACCCAGGAAGTGTTTTTGGAAACCCGGGTGGTGTTTTTAAGGGAACCCAGGTGGTGTTTTTGGGAACCTAGGTGGTGTTTTGGGGAACCCAGGTGGTGTTTTGGGGAACACAGGTAGCGTTCTAAATTAAACTCAGGTGGTGTTTTTGGGAACTCAGGTGATGTTTTTGGGAACCCAGGTGGTGTTTTTAAGGTAACCCAGGTGGTGTTTTTGGGAACCCAGGTGGTCTTTTGGGAACCAAGGTTGTGTTTCAGGAACCTAGGTGGTGATTTTTTGGAAACCCAGGTGGTGTTTTAAGGAACCCAGGTGGTGTTTTTCAGGGAACCAAGGTAGTGTTTTTGGGAACCCAGATGGTGTTTTTCAGGGAACCCAGTTAGTGTTTTTGGGAACCCAGGTGGTGTTTTTGGGAACACAGGTGGTATTTTTGGGAAGTTAGGTGGTGTTTTTTTGGAAACCCAGATGGTGTTTTTGGTAACCCTGTGTTTTTGGGAACCCAGATGGTGTTTTTAGTAACCCAGGTGGTGTTTTTTGGAACCCAGGTGGTGTTTTTGGGAACCCAGGTGGTGTTTTTAGGAATCCAGGTTGGGTTTTAGGGAACCCAGGTGGTGTTTATGGGAACCCAGGTGGTGTTTTTGGGAACCCAGGTGGTGTTTCAGGAACCCAGGTGCTGTTTTGGGGAAACTAGGTGGTGTTTTTTTGGGAACCCAGGTGGTGTTTTTTTGAACCCAGGTGGAGTTTTGTGGAACACAGGTGGAGTTGTTGGGAACCAAGGTGGTGTTTCAGGAACCCATGTGCTGTTTTGGGGAACACAGGTGGTGTTTTTTTGGAACCCAGGTGGTATTTTTCAGGCAACCCAGATAGTGTTTTTGGGAACCCAGGTGGTGTTTTTGGGAACACAGGTGGTGTTTTTGGGAATATAGGTGGTGTTTTTTTGGGAACCCAGATGGTGTTTTTGGTAACCCTGTTTTTTTGAGAACCCGGATGGTGTTTTTGGGGAACCCAGGTGGTGTTTTGGGGAACCCAGATGGTGTTTTTTTGGTAACCCAGGTGGTGTTTTTGGGAACCCAGGTGGTGTTTTTGGGAACACAGGTGGTGTTTTTGGGGAACCCAGGTGGTGTTTTTGGGAACACAGGTGGTGTTTTTGGGGAACCCAGGTGGTGTTTTGGGGAACTCAGGTGATTTTTTTTAAGGGAACCCAGGTAGTGTTTTTTGGGAATAAGGTTGTGTTTTTTTGGGAACCCAGGTGGTCTTTTTAGGAGCTAAGGTGGTGTATTTGGAACCCAGGTGGTTTTTTTTGGAACCCAGGTGTTTTTGGGAACCCAGGTGGTGTTTTTGGGAACACAGGTAGTGTTTTTGGGGAACCCAGATGGTGTTTTTTGGGAACCCAGATGGTGTTTTTGGTAACCCTGTGTTTTTGGGAACCCGGATGGTGTTTTTGGTAACCCAGGTGGTGTTTTTTGGAACCCAGGTGGTGTTTTTGGGAACCCAGGTGGTGTTTTTAGGAATCCAGGTTGGGTTTTAGGGAACCCAGGTGGTGTTTATGGGAACCCAGGTGGTGTTTTTTGGGAACACAGGTGGTGTTTTGGGGAACACAGGTGGTGTTTTGGGGAACACAGGTGGCGTTTTAAGGTGACCCATGTAGTGTTTTTGGGAATATAGGTGGTGTTTTTTTGGGAACCCAGATGGTGTTTTTGGGGAACCCAGGTGGTGTTTTTAAGGGGACCCTGGTGGGGGTTTTGGAAATCAAGGTGGTGTTTTTTCGAACCCAGGTGATGTTTTTAAGGGAACCCAGGTGGGGCTTTTGGGAACCCAGGTGGTGCTTTTGGGGACTCCAGATGGTGTTTTTAAGGGAACCAAGGTGTTGTTTTTGGGAACACAGGTGGTGTTTTTGGGAACCCAGGTGGTGTTTCAGGAACCCAGGTGCTGTTTTGGGGAACCTAGGTGGTGTTTTTTTGGGAACCCAGGTGGTGTTTTTTTGAACCCAGGTGGAGTTGTTGGGAACCAAGGTGGTGTTTCAGGAACCCATGTGCTGTTTTGGGGAACACAGGTGGTGTTTTTTTGGAACCCAGGTGGTATTTTTCAGGCAACTCAGATAGTGTTTTTGGGAACCCAGGTGGTGTTTTTGGGAACCCAGGTGGTGTTTTTAAGGTGGCCCAGGTGGTGTTTTTAAGGTGACCCAGGTGGTGGTTTTAAGGTGACCCAGGTAGTGTTTTTGGGAACGCATGTGGTGTTTTTGGGAACACAGGTGGTGTTTTTGGGAACCCAGGTGGTGTTTTTGGGAACACAGGTGGTGTTTTTGGGGAACACAGGTGATGTTTTGGGGAATAAGGTTGTGTTTTTTTGGGAACCCAGGTGGTCTTTTTAGGAGCTAAGGTGGTGTATTTGGAACCCAGGTGGTTTTTTTTGGAACCCAGGTGTTTTTGGGAACCCAGGTGGTGTTTTTGGGAACACAGGTAGTGTTTTTGGGGAACCCAGATGGTGTTTTTTGGGAACCCAGATGGTGTTTTTGGTAACCCTGTGTTTTTGGGAACCCGGATGGTGTTTTTGGGGAACCCAGGTGGTGTTTTGGGGAAACCAGATGGTGTTTTTTTGGTAACCCAGGTGGTGTTTTGGGAACACAGGTGGTGTTTTTGGGGAACCCAGGTGGTGTTTTTGGGGATCCCAGGTGGTGTTTTGGGGAACTCAGGTGATGTTTTTAAGGGAACCCAGGTGGTGTTTTTTGGGAATAAGGTTGTGTTTTTTTGGGAACCCAGGTGGTCTTTTTAGGAGCTAAGGTGGTGTATTTGGAACACAGGTGGGTTTTTTTGGAACCCATGTGTTTTTGGGAACCCAGGTGGTGTTTTTGAGAACACAGGTGGTGTTTTTGGGGAACCCAGGTGGTGTTTTGGGGAACTCAGGTGATGTTTTTAAGGGAACCCAGGTGGTGTTTTTTGGGAATAAGGTTGTGTTTTTTTGGGAACCCAGGTGGTCTTTTTAGGAGCTAAGGTGGTGTATTTGGAACCCAGGTGGGTTTTCTTGGAACCCAGGTGTTTTTGGGAACCCAGGTGGTGTTTTTGGGAACACAGTTTGTGTTTTTGGGGAACCCAGGTGGTGTTTTTGGGAACCCAGATGGTGTTTTTTGGGCAACCCAGGTCGTGTTTTGGGGAACCCACGTGGTGTTTTTAAGGGAACCCAGGTAGTGTTTTTTGGGAATATATGTGGTGTTTTTTTGGAACCCAGATGGTGTTTTTAGGAACCCAAGTGGTGTTTTTAAGGGAACCCAGGTGGTGTTTTTGTGAACCCAGGTGGTGTTTTTGGAACCCAGGTGGTGTTTTAATGGAACCCAGGTTGTGTTTTTAATGGAACCAAGGTTGTGTTTTAAATGGAACCCAGGTGGTGTTTTGGGAACCCAGGTGGTGTTTTAGGGAACCTAGGTGGGGTTTTTGGGAACACAGGTGGTGTTCTCTCTCTCTCTCTCTCTCTCTCTAAAGGTTACAGGCTGAAGAATGGAGAACACTATTTGTCTGATTGGCTGATTTCATAATCTCTATATATTTCTTGAGGTTTATTCTTCTGAACCATGTGACATAAAACAGAATCAAATGTTTTTACACTTTTCTGATTTCAATAAAAATGGACAAAACATCTGTGACTTTTCCGTGGAATTTTCTCTCCAATATGTATTCAGTAGAATAGGTACATTCTCATTTAAATATGTATTCAGTAGAATAGGTACATTCTCATTTAAATATGTAATCAGTAGAATAGGTACATTCTCATTTAAATATGTATTCAGTAGAATAGGTACATTATCATTTAAATATGTAATCAGTAGAATAGGTACATTATCATTTAAATATGTATTCAGTAGAATAGGTACATTATCATTTAAATATGTAATCAGTAGAATAGGTACATTCTCATTTAAATATGTATTCAGTAGAATAGGTACATTATCATTTAAATATGTAATCAGTAGAATAGGTACATTATCATTTAAATATGTATTCAGTAGAATAGGTACATTATCATTTAAATATGTAATCAGTAGAATAGGTACATTATCATTTAAATATGTAATCAGTAGAATAGGTACATTATCATTTAAATATGTATTCAGTAGAATAGGTACATTCTCATTTAAATATGTAATCAGTAGAATAGGTACATTATCATTTAAATATGTATTCAGTAGAATAGGTACATTCTCATTTAAATATGTAATCAGTAGAATAGGTACATTATCATTTAAATATGTAATCAGTAGAATAGGTTCATTCTCATTTAAATATGTAATCAGTAGAATAGGTACATTCTCATTTAAATATGTATTCAGTAGAATAGGTACATTCTCATTTAAATATGTAATCAGTAGAATAGGTACATTCTCATTTAAATATGTAATCAGTAGAATAGGTACATTTTCAGTACAATATGTATTTAGTTGAATAGGAAATAGTAGAATAGTACAATTTTTAGTCATTAGATATACACAGGTAGGTTGTTATATATAACTAGGTAGATAGGTAGGTAGTTAGATATACCTAGGTAGGTAGATGGCTAGGTATATGCTCTATATTATTACTGTATTATCTTACTTGATAATAAAGTCTAAATAATATATCCTACAGTAAAGTCATGACAACTATCCACAAAGTGCCACCACAATAAAAACTGGACAGTCATCGTTTTATTTTCTGAATAGAGAGTATTCATAGCAGATCAGCCATTTTAGAAATCTCTCCAAAGAGGCCTCTGTCTACAGTAGAGATGAGTCACTAAATAGCCCCATCTACAGGCCACATGTTGTTACTGCAGCCATTGGGTGGACGGATCCATTAGACTAAGGAGCAGGCGAATAAGTTGTCCACTTCAGCCTCGTCTTTTAAATATTGACCATCTTTCAACTCCACAAAGAAGAGGAGATCACACACCGTCAGTGGAGCCAAAACACAGAGCATGAATGCGCCCAAAGTAAGAGTGGGGGCGGGGCCATGTGATGTGGGCGGGGCCATGTGTGTGTGTGTGTCCCTGACGTCGGAGTAGTTCTTTCTTCCAGGAGAAAATCACAACGCGTTTAGGAACAAAACAGACAGAAACCACAACAAGGTGAGTGAAACAGCACAACTATAAGAGTTATATGCTTATATACTTTATAGTTAAACCCTCTTTTCCCGTTATGGAATTAGATAAATAATGGAGTTGCTCAATACATAAACCTTGTCGTCTGTGTCTAGGAATGGCTTCTGCCCACACGTCCTGGTCTGAAGAGAACTATTCATGTTCCATCTGTCTGGAGGTGTTCAACAGTCCAGTTTCCACACCATGTGGACACAACTTCTGTAGAGCCTGTATTACAAAGTTCTGGGATGACAAAGTCCAGTACAAATGTCCTGTTTGCAACGAGCTTTTCCACACAAGACCTGATCTACGGGTCAATACCCTCATTTCAGAGATGGTTGATCAATTTAGATGGTTTGTACCAGAAAAACAGCAGCCTTGTGTTGAACCAGGAGAAGTTCCCTGTGGCGTCTGTACCGGGACCCAGCTGAAGGCTGTGAAGTCCTGCCTAGTGTGTCTTACCTCTTACTGCCACACCCACCTGGAGCCACATCAGAGAGTCTCAGGCCTGAAGAGACATCAGCTGGTCCAGCCTATGGACCGTCTGGAAGACAGGATGTGTAAGATACACAATTATCAAATACTGGAGCTCTTCTGCCAGACTGAACAGGTGTGTGTGTGTCAGATCTGTACAGAGACAGGCCACAAGTCCCACCCTGTTGTACCTCTAAAGGAGGAATATGAAGTGAAGATGGTCCAGCTGGAGAAGATAGAGTCTGATGTTCTGCAGATGATCCAGGAGAGAAAACTAAAGATTAGGGACATCATAAACACAGTAGAATTGAGCAAAATAAACTCAGACAGAGAGATAGCCGATAGTCTGCAGGTCCTCGCTGCTCTGATGCGCTGCATTGAAAAGTGTCGGGATGATTTAAACCAAACGGTTAAAGACAAACTGAAATCCACAGAGAAACAAGCTGAAGGCCTCATCAAAGAGCTGGAGCAGGAAATAGAAGATCTGACCAATAGAAGCTCAGAGGTGAAGCAGCTCTCACACACTGATGACCACCTCCACTTCCTCCAAACCTTCAGATCCCTGGAGAATCCTCCACCCACCAGGGACTGGACGAGGGTGGAGGTCCATCCTCCGTCATACGTAGGGACCTTGAGGAGATCCCTGGATCAGCTGGAGGAGACACTGAACATGGACATGAAGAAGCTGCGTGATGGTGTTGAACTGAAGAGGGTCCAGCAGTATGAAGTAGAGGTGACTCTAGATCCTGATACAGCTCCTCCCTGGCTCATCCTGTCTGATGATGGGAAACAAGTACATCATGGAGATGTAGGGAAGAAACTCCCAGACAACCCAAAGAGATTTACACGGCATCTACATGTTCTCACGAGGCAGAGCTTCTCCTCAGGGAGATTCTACTTTGAGGTCCAGGTTAAAGACAAGACTACATGGTGGTTAGGAGTGACCAGAGAGTCTGTCAACAGAAAATAACCCTTCACACACACCCCTGAGAATGGTTGCTGGATTGTTTACTTCATCAATGATAAGTTGGTATTTAGTGACAACCCTGTTGTCCGTCTCCCTGTGAGAGCTGAGCTCCAGAAGGTGGGGGTGTTTGTTGATTATGACGCAGGTCTGGTCTCCTTCTATGATGTGGAAGCCAGGGCTCATATCTACTCTGCTACTGGCTGCACCTTCAGTGAGCCTCTCTATCCAATCCTCAATCCATGTTCACATGATGGTGGTAGAAACTCCACCCCTCTGATCATCTCACCTGTCAATCAAACAGACTAAGACCTTTGTTAGATAATTAAATAATCATCCACAACAACTAACATGATTTCCTGAATAAGAATCTCTACTATGTGAGATCTGAGAGAACTGCATTCATATTGAACTGTTAGCTGTCATTTAACAAGACTCCATTCATGAAGACATAATAATAAGCCTTTCTCTTATAAAATAAAACCCATTATACATGATTACATATATACTATATTGTTCAATGTCTGTTTTCTCATGTTTTTTTGAAGTTTCATTCTATACAATTGTAGGTGTAATTTACATATAATAATGTTTATATTGGTCAACTAAACATTTATATAAGTTAATCATGTACCAACAAATAATTTTGGGCCATTTTCTGTGGAATTTACTCGACAATATGTATTCAGTAGAAAAGGAAAATTTTCAGTAAAATATGCATTCAGTAGAATAGGTACATTCCCAGTACAATATGTATTCAGTATAATTTATATTTTCTCAGTACAATGTATTTACAGTAGAATAGGTACATTGTCAGTACAATATATATTCAGTAGAATATGTACATTGTCAGTACAATATGGATTCAGTAGAAGAGGTAAAACAACGATCTACTTTGACCACCAGGGGTCGCACTTTTCCTCCAAACGGTGCAGACTTGAATCTGATCAACAACAAAACAAGCAGAGGAGGAGATTTCCCATTCACTCCATCGACTGGTTTATTTCACAGACTGTAGAACAGATTTACATCAAGTCTTCTAAGCCAGTACATCTCAATGGACTCATTCAGTAAGGTCATTGGGTGCTATGCTTTTTAATATATATATATATATATATAAGTGATGCTTTTATCAGCTTTTATCAACTCCCTCCACGTGACGTTATCCAACGAACCACGTGACGTATTAACAAAGTCTCAGTAAAGGTCCCCGTGGTGACGCTCCTTCATGTGGGGGGTCGTCGTGCCCACCTCTCTGTCTCTCTCGGAGGGGGTCCCCACACACACACACACACACACATTCACACACACACACACACACACTGTTAGTGACACTGTTTACGTTGTTGACGTCACTGCTTATGTGTGTCGT
>JANIIK010002084.1:15000-23119 GCA_027704905.1 Muraenolepis orangiensis | reverse complement strand
TGTGTGTGTGTGTGTGTGTGTGTGTGTGTGTGTGTGTGTGTGTGTGTGTGTGTGTGTGTGTATGTGTGTGTGTCTATACATATAAGACACGCACACACATATAAATACACACACACACTAGTAATGGGCCATTCCTTTAAAAAGGGTCCTTTTAACACCACCAGGTGTGAGTGGCTATGCAGGGTGGCAGTATAGCTCAGGAGGTAGAGCGGTCGCCTCACAACCGGAAGGTTGCTGGTTCGATCCCCGGCTCCTCCTAGCAAAAACTGTCGAGGTGTCCTTGAGGAAGACCCCCTAACCCTAACTGCTCCCCGGGCGCTGTATGAATAGCTGCCCACTGCTCCTAATACTAGGATGGGTTAAATGCAGAGAACACGTTTCACTGTATGTCTTCATGTATGAGACCAATAAAGAGGATTCAATCCTCACCATTTGTTGTTTGTGTGGTTAGCCACAACAAGCCGTTTTTTCAAAAGTGTCACGTGACCAAAGTTTGTCCGTTGTTTGGTGACATCACACATTACATCACATGACATTACATGACATTACATTACATTAGGTAAAAGTATAATAAGTTGGCAAACAGTGACGGGGAGTGATGGGGAGAGTCCACCCCTTGTGTCAATCAACGATTGGATAGATACGCCCGACCATATGGTACAGGTCGGTACACACACACACACACACACACACACACACACACACCTGTGCCTGTCCCCACACACACAGACAAACACACACACACACACACCTGTGCCTGTCCCCCCCCCCCACACAAACACACACACACACACTCTCACACACACACACACTTTACTTTACTCCTCATTCCCTCCCGCAATCTAACACTACACTAAGTACTAATGGATGCTTTATATATAGCACTTTGATCCAGACCGACGAGGAGTCAGCCATCAAGGAGACAGCCAGCAGGTCAGGAGCAGTTAGGGTTAGGGGGTCTTGATCAAGGACACCTCCACAGGGGATCGAACCAGCGACCTGGTTGAGAGGCAACCGCTCTACCTCCTGAGCTAAACTACATATACTATACTTATATACTATATACTATACTTATACTACACAACACTATACTATAACTATATACTATACTTATACTACACAACACTATACTATAACTATATACTGTACTTATACTACACAACACTATACTATAACTATATACTATACTTATACTACACAACACTATACTATAACTATATACTGTACTTATACTACACAACACTATACTATAACTATATACTATACTTATACTACACAACACTATACTATAACTATATACTATACTTATACTACACAACACTATACTATAACTATATACTATACTTATACTACACAACACTATACTATAACTATATACTATACTTATACTACACAACACTATACTATAACTATATACTATACTTATACTACACAACACTATTCTATAACTATATACTGTACTTATACTACACAACACTATACTATAACTATATACTATACTTATACTACACAACACTATACTATAACTATATACTATACTTATACTACACAACACTATACTATAACTATATACTATACTTATACTACACAACACTATACTATAACTATATACTATACTTATACTACACAACACTATACTATAACTATATACTATACTTATACTACACAACACTATACTATAACTATATACTATACTTATACTACACAACACTATACTATAACGATATACTATACTTATACTACACAACACTATACTATAACGATATACTATACTTATACTACACAACACTATACTATAACTATATACTATACTTATACTACACAACACTATACTATAACTATATACTATACTTATACTACACAACACTATACTATTACTATATACTATACTTATACTACACAACACTATACTATAACTGTATACTATACTTATACTACACAACACTATACTATATCTATATACTATACTTATACTACACAACACTATACTATAACTATATACTATACTTATACTACACAACACTATACTATAACTATATACTATACTTATACTACACAACACTATACTATAACTATATACTATACTTATACTACACAACACTATACTATAACTGTATACTATACTTATACTACACAACACTATACTATATCTATATACTATACTTATACTACACAACACTATATTATAACTATATACTATACTTATACTACACAACACTATACTATACTATAACTATATACTATACTTATACTACACAACACTATACTATAACTATATACTATACTTATACTACACAACACTATACTATAACTATATACTATACTTATACTACACAACACTATACTATAACTATATACTATACTTATACTACACAACACTATACTATAACTATATACTATACTTATACTACACAACACTATACTATAACTATATACTATACTTATACTACACAACACTATACTATAACTATATACTATACTTATACTACACAACACTATACTATAACTATACACTATACTTATACTACACAACACTATACTATAACTATATACTGTACTTATACTACACAACACTATACTATAACTATATACTATACTTATACTACACAACACTATACTATAACTATATACTATACTTATACTACACAACACTATACTATAACTATATACTATACTTATACTACACAACACTATACTATAACTATATACTATACTTATACTACACAACACTATACTATAACTATATACTATACTTATACTACACAACACTATACTATAACTAAATACTATACTTATACTACACAACACTATACTATAACTATATACTGTAACAATACTGTACACAATAAAGTGAACATTAAAGTGACTGGTGGATGCCATGTGTGTAATTGTACATAGAGCATATCAAAGCATGTTAAAGGGCCAGTAGTGCAGCAGCATCATGATTACAGTGCAGTGCAGTATTTGATCAGGTTTTACAGAGGAAACATTCCGCCCAGGTGACACACGGCAACTAAAGAGCCCTCAAATCTCCCACGGTAACGGTGCGTTCAGGGACCTGCGAGCACAAGCTGCGTTTCATTTGATTATTTTGATGGAGTGTTTTTATATTCCCGCCGTGACCGCTACACCATATTGATCCCTCGTCTCCTACAGCTGTACCGACCTGCCGCCACAGAGCGTGATGTCGCCTTCCAGTCCAAAACAACAACAACAACAACCATGACAACGTCAACAATGACAACATGTTGACAGACAACACGTCACGCCCACACTAAATACACTTTGGGGAAGTTCCCCAACTAAATACCCCGGGATAACGCAATAAGAGCCTGGCGTTGGGTTCTCTAAAAATAATAATAATAAATTATATTTATAATGCACTTTTAATTTGCATGGGCAAAACTCAAAGTGCTACAGAGTAAAAATGGTTTAAATAAAACAGAATAAAAGCAGCGACGTCTAGTTTCAAATCTAGTGAAAAGCTATTCTAAAAAGGTGTGTTTTTAGGCCTTTTTTAAAAACATCCACAGTCTGTGGTGTCCTCAGCTGGTTTGGGAGGGCATTCCACAGTCTGTGGTGTCCTCAGCTGGTTTGGGAGGGCATTCCACAGTCTGTGGTGTCCTCAGCTGGTTTGGGAGGGCATTCCACAGTCTGTGGTGTCCTCAGCTGGTTTGGGAGGGCATTCCACAGTCTGTGGTGTCCTCAGCTGGTTTGGGAGGGCGTTCCACAGTCTGTGGTGTCCTCAGCTGGTTTGGGAGGGCATTCCACAGTCTGTGGTGTCCTCAGCTGGTTTGGGAGGGCATTCCACAGTCTGTGGTGTCCTCAGCTGGTTTGGGAGGGCATTCCACAGTCTGTGGTGTCCTCAGCTGGTTTGGGAGGGCATTCCACAGTCTGTGGTGTCCTCAGCTGGTTTGGGAGGGCATTCCACAGTCTGTGGTGTCCTCAGCTGGTTTGGGAGGGCGTTCCACAGTCTCGGAGCAGCGGAGCAGAAGGCTCGGTCTCCCATGGTTTTCAGTTTGGTCCTGGGGGGAAGGAGGAGGTTTGCCTTTTCAGAGCGTAGGCTCCTCATGGAGTTTTGTGGGGTGAGAAGTTCTTTGATATATGAGGGCGCATTTCCATGAATGCACTGATAGGTGAAGAGGGTGATTTTGTAGTCAATCCTGAGTGAGACCGGGAGCCAGTGCAATAATTTGAGTATGGGCGTGATGTGCTCATACTTCCGCACTCTCATCAGGATCCTAGCAGCACTGTTCTGGATGTACTGCAGCTTCTGGATGTTCTTGGCAGAAATCCCAATGAGAAGTGCGTTACAGTAATCTAGCCTGGAGGAGACAAAGGCATGGACAAGCTTTTCAGCATCTGATAGACTGAGTGTGGGACGGAGTTTAGCAATATTTCTGAGGTGGTAGAAGGAGGTCTTGCATGTTTGTTTGATGTGGGCCTCAAAGGTCAGGTGAGGATCCATTTTAACACCCAGATTGGTGACAGTTGATGAGAGTGAAATGTTCTGACCGGAGAAGGTGATGCTGGTGATGGAGGATGAAAGGACCTGATGTGGAGTGCCAACTAGAATGGCTTCAGTCTTGGAGCTGTTTAATTGAAGGAAGTTTTGCTTCATCCACACCTTTATCTCCTCCAGGCATGTGGTTATGTTGGATGATGGCAGAGGTGCGGAAGGGGTTGGGTTAGTTCTGATGTAGAGCTGCGTGTCATCAGCATAGCAATGGAAAGATATTCCATGCCGGCTGATGACACGACCAAGGGGGGACATGTATATGGTGAAAAGGGTGGGGCCGAGGACTGATCCTTGAGGGACACCACAGTTCACAAAGTGTGTTTGTGATTTTGCCACTCCCAAGGTGACGTGCTCAGTCCTCCCGGTGAGATATGAGGTGAACCAGTTTAGGGCAGAGTCAGAGAGTCCAATTGTCGAGCGAAGACGATGGAGTAGAATGTTATGGTCGACGGTGTCAAACGCTGCAGTTAGATCCAGGAGGATGAGGAGGGATGGAGATCCGGTGTCAGCTGTCATCAGCAGGTCATTGGTCACCCTGACTAAGGCAGTTTCTGTACTGTGGCCCTGGCGGAAACCAGACTGGAACTTTTCAAAGAGGTTATTGTGTTTGAGATGTTCGTGAATCTGAATGGAAATTACCTTCTCCAGCACCTTTGATAGAAATGGCAGGTTGGAGATGGGTCTATAATTAGCCAGGACTTCAGGGTCTAAGGTGGGTTTTTTGAGGAGTGGTTTGATGATAGCAGCTTTTAATGGGGAAGGAACATGACCAGACTGGATGGAGTGGTTTATCACTGAAGTGATCAGGGGACTTATGGCACCAATGTTCGATTTGACCAGGGCTGTGGGAAAGGGGTCCAGGGCACAGGTGGAGGGTTTCATCTTTTTGATGATGGCCTCAACTTCATGCTGCGAGATATCAGTGAAGCAGCAAAGAGGCTGGGTAGGTCCGGGTTGGGGGTTGACGGTCAGGACTGGGAGAGCAGCGGAGTTTGAGAGGAGAGAGCGGATGGTCTCTACTTTTTTCCTAAAAAATGTGATAAAATGATCACACCGCTCCTCTGTGGTGTCTTTGTGTAAGGGAGTCTGAGGTTTGAGGAGATGATTTATGGTGGAAAAGAGTTGCTTGGAGTTGCCAGGGCTATTGTTGATGATAGTGGAGTAGAATTTTGACCGTGTGTCTCTGAGGGACTTTGCATAGGCCTTTTGGTGGCCCCGGTATGCCTGTCTGTGAACAGTGAGTCCAGAAACCTTGAGGCGCCGCTCAAGGACACGCCCCGCTGTCTTCATTTTCCGCAGCTCGCAGGTGTACCAGGGGGCTGAGCGTGTGAAGGTGACTGTTCTAGTTTTGACAGGGGCGTGGAGATCCAGGAGATTACGCAGAGATTTATTGTAAAAGTCCACAGATTCATTGACTGATGTAGGAGTAATTGTGGAGAGATGCTGGAGATCCGAAGTCATGGTGTCGGGGTTGATGTTTTTCAGATTTCTGAAATGGATTTGGCGTTTGGGTTTGGTGCGGGGTAGCAGGAGCGACAGCTCCATTGAGATGGCCTCGTGATCCGACACACCTAGATCGTACACTGATAGTTTACTAATGGGGGCAGAGTTTGTGATGACAAGGTCCAGTGTGTGTCCCCTAGTGTGTGTGGGGACATCAACATGTTGTGTTAGGTTGAGGCAGTCCAGGAGGTGTAGGAACTCGGCTGCATAGCGACAGGAGGGGGTGTCAACGTGAACATTTATGTCTCCTAGTATTATAATGTTGGCAGAGGTAGCGCAGAGTGTAGTGAGAAGGTCGTGCATCTCTGGGATGAAAGCTGAGTTGGGTTTGGGAGGCCGGTAGATGAGAAGTAATGTCAGTGGGAGGGGGGGTTTACATTTAAATCCAAGGCATTCAAATGAGGATAGCACAGGCAGAGGCAGGGGGGACAGTTCCAGTGCATTTCTATGTATTATTGCTAAGCCGCCACCACGACCAGTGCTGCGAGCTTTTTCCAGGTAGCTGTAGCCAGGGGGACAGACTTCATTTAGGGCAGAGTAAACCTCAGGCTGTTGCCACGTTTCCGTGAGGCACATAAAGTCTATTCCCTTGTCCATGATGTGGTCTTGTATGAATGATGATTTGTTTGTAAGGGATTGTGCATTAAACTGTTCTATTTTGACTGTGGATGAAATGGTGGATTTCTGTAGGGTCCGGAGTAAACTGGAATCCACTCCACGTATTCCGCACAACTCAGTGTGTAGCAGTCTCGCGGTGTTTCCCCTGTTGTTTACACCGAGAGCGGCAGCGCTCTGATGACGCGGCAGACGTGCGACAGTGGTCCAGATGGAAAGAATGGATGATACAGGCGGGCAGGGTTGGTGGTAAACAAACTTTCTACGAGAGCCTCTGTGGATGTAACGAGGTCGGCGTAGTAGTCCAAGGTGTTTGATGGCTGAGATGCACGTTGGAGTTGTGCGATTGTTGAGACTCAGCAGTTGCGGGATGGAATACTTTGACAACATGCCGGTGGCCGCAGGTTCTCGTCTGGGAGCCGCCGAAAGCAGCGGAAAGTGAGCAACAGGTATCCAAAACACCTTAGTTGTTGAAGGGTAATATCTTACAACAACACGAAAAGTAAAACAAAACAAAACCAAAAACAAAACAACTTAACTACAGCTAGGAGAAGCGGCGAACAAGCAGCGCCAGCGTCCTCTCCCGGATGTGACGTCCAGTCAGTGTGACGTCCGGTCAGTGTGTGTGTGTGTGTGTGTGTGTGTGGGTGTGGGTGTTGCTGCGTACTCTAATGGTGGTGGGCACTAATCATACCCCTAACTAACTATTAATGACTAAAGTACTACAAGAGGAAACACCAAAGCTGCGTGCCGTGCAGCGACGCCCCGGTGACACGCACTCCGCCCAGCGTCTCTCCGCCGCTTTAATTAACGTGGAGAAAAAAATTAGAATTTGACGGCCTTGTTTTCTACTCTGTCAGATCGTACTCGCAAAAGTTCACCAGCTTTATTAAACAAACACAAAGACGCCCGCTACCGCCTCGCCGGCTAAAAATACAATCACCCGTCACTCGTCAGCTCTGGTGTGAATGTGTTCAGAATTGGGCTTCCCTCATCTTCAGTTAAACACCCCATATCACACACACACACACACACACACACACACACACACACACACACACACACACACACACACACACACACACACACACACACACACACACACACACACACACACACACACACACACACACACTCACACACACACACACACACACACACACATCCAGCCAATCCTCTGTGATCTATGTCACAAGCAAAAACAAAAGACAAAAAACATTTTCTTTCATTGAAGGCCTTTAAAAAAGGCCTCGGTTTACCTGCAGCGTTGCAGAGGAATTAAAATATATGACTTAGAGGTACAGTACAGTGGAACATTGGTTCTAGGACGAGGAAGATTAGATTAGATTAGATTAGATTAGATTAGATTAGATTAAAATGTCTTGTCATTGCATAGCACAAGTACAGTACAGCGACACAGTGGCTTCTAACCAGAGTGCACGTGTAACAGTGAAGTGGTGATATATGGTGATATATAATGTG
>JANIIK010002084.1:0-10000 GCA_027704905.1 Muraenolepis orangiensis | reverse complement strand
AACTTCAAGAACTCGCCGACTTCCTGCGCAGCTGTGAGGCTGCCATGTCTCAGGTCAGAGGTCTTGAAATACTTAATGATTGCAACGAGAACCAGAAAATACTCTTCAAACTTCCAGAGTGGCTGACTTCAAGATGGCATAGGAAGGTCATGGCCACAGAAGAAGAAACTCGCATGTTCCCGAATTTCAGCCAGTTTGTCAAGTTCCTCACACGTGAAGCCAGAATCGCTTGTCACCCAGTAACCGCTCGTCATGCTCTGGAGGCAGGGGAGAGTATTCTGGGCAAGGGTTCCAGGAGCAGAGATCCTGGAGCAAGGGTTTTAGCAACCAGCTCAGATGAGAAAGCCGTCGCCACAGGCTGTGTCTTCTGTGAGAAGGCAGGACACAGTCTGCAGAAGTGTCGCAAGATTATGCAGATGACAATCGGTGAACGAATTAAGTTTGTTCAAGAGAAGAGCTTGTGTTTCGGCTGTCTGAAGTCTGGCCATCGCTCCAAGGACTGTAGAGATAGAAACACCTGCGACACCTGTGAGAGAAAACATCCAACTTGCCTCCATGATGATCGCACCAAGGAAGAAAGGATGTCAGCAAGGCCGGATGGAGCAAGGAACAGTGAAAAGTACAAAGAAAGAGAGAATAATCAGCCACAAGACCAGGCAGAGAGACCATCACGTGAGGCGACATCGTTTAGAGTCATCCAGAATGATGGGAACACTCATACATCCACAATAGTTCCAGTGTGGGTGTCATCTACAAGTGAGCCAAGTCGTGAGGTTATGGTGTACGCACTCCTTGATACACAAAGTGACACAACCTTTATCCTCGAAGAGACAGCAAAGGCTCTCAACACAAAAGGTGAACCAGTTCAGCTAAAGCTCTCCACGCTAGCTTCAAGAAACACAGTCGTGTCCTGTTGGAAGCTGACAGGTCTACAAGTAAGAGGATTCAATTCAGACAAAATAATCACTCTGCCAGCGACTTACTCAAGAGAGTTTATCCCTGCAAACAGAGACCATATTCCCACACCAGAGACAGCGAAGGCATGGCCTCATCTTGAACACATTGCAGATGAGATCGCTTCTCAGCAAAGCTGTGATGTTGGCCTGTTAATTGGCTACAACTGTGCTCAAGCCCTCATTCCAAGACAAGTGGTGACTGGTGAGGAACATCAGCCGTTTGCTCAGAGAACAGACTTGGGCTGGAGTGTGGTGGGATATGGTAAACCGTGTCTCAACTATGGAGATACAATCGGAATCAGGCACCAAGTCATTGTGAAGCAAGTGACGCCAGGTCTACCGTCCTCTTCCGACCTCACAAGTGAAGTGCACTATGTCTGTAGAACACAGATCAAGGAAGTTGTGTTACCTGCAGATGCCATAAAGATGCTGGAGTCTGACTTCGCTGAAAGAGTGTCAGAAGCCAGCCCCATCTCTCAAGAGGATCTAAGGTTCCTGTCGGAAATGGAGAAGGGCATCAAGTTAAAGAGCGACGGTCATTATGAAATGCCGCTGCCATTCAACAAGGAAAGGCCTAACTTACCTGATAACAAGATCTGTACTATCCATCGTCTCAACTGTCTAGAAAGGAAGTTGAGAAGAAACGATCAGTACCACCCAGACTACAAGACCTGCATGGATGAGACCATCACCCGTGGAGATGCAGAAAGGGTTCCAGAGGAAGACATCTACAAAGCTCCGGCTTGGTATATCCCACATCATGGGGTGTATCATCCACAAAAGCCTGGGAAGATACGTGTTACCAAGAGAAAGAGAACCAAGTGGAGAAGTCAAGGTGGGAGAGATCGCAAGTGACGACCCTGAACTTAAGAAGGCCCAGGTTCTCAACACCCAGGCGAAGTCGGAAGTGACCTTTCCTGTGGAGGCCAAGGACCGAAGTTATTGTATTTAGTTTCGTTCACTTTCTATGCAGTATGTTGGCTCTAAGTCATTGTAAAATCATATACAATTGATATGTTTGGTGGGAGTGTAACTGCCTCTGTGTTCAGTTTGAGTTTTGGTTCCTATCAGTTTTTGGTTCCTACCTAAATGCTGTAGAGTAAGAGTGGAACTAATGGTTGAAGCGCACAGTGTTCCGGGGACGGTTTATGCCGACGCACACGCGTGTAGAAATCTCTATATAAGAGAAAGTTCCGTCACAGTTAGTCAGTTCGATCGATCAGTTCAGTCAGTGAAGTTCCATAATTTCCTCTCTTATTGCATGCAGCCAATAAGGTACGTTTGGTGTTGTGGTTGTTAGTTGTGTGTAAGCTCAAGCCAGGTAGCTAAAGTGCTAACGAAATGTTTGTTAAGTGAGTTTATTATTATTATTATTATTGCAGAAGGATTTAATGTGTTTTGTAGGTTAAGTTCATTTTGGTAAACAATATTGTAAAGACATGTGACACTAAGAGACGAAGTAGAATAAATATGAATGTATGTTGTTATTGTTTGATCTGTGATTTATTGTATTTCATGTGTGTGTTTCACAGTTCTCACGGTCTGGATTTGAATAAATCCTACCAGTATCATAAAGAACGCATAGCTGTCATCATTGCTTGAGAGGGAGTTACAAGAATTATAATAGAATATAAAAGTTGATTACAATATTTAAATGTTAACAGTTTAAGTCTATTTTACAGAAAAACGAACTTCCACTAGAAAATGACTAAAAATCAATGAAGGGAAAGTGGGCGAATGGCAGCCAGCTAGGAGTCAGTGTATCAAGGGTGTTTCCAAGGGGCTCACCGACTTACCCCCCGACCGCGCTCACGGCAAATCAAAGCTCACTGCGAACCGTTTCAGTGGCAAACTGAAACCAATGCTCCTACCGCTACTGGTCATGAGGGGAATCACACTAGGGTGCCTAGCCTCTACCACTAGCTGGCTCCACACTCCACTAGAAGCAACAAAAACAGACCTTTGTCAAAATAAATCAATAATCCAGTTGGTCCAAGTTAAGATACACTAAACTCCAAATATAGAACACTAAAGCTAAAACAGCTAAAAAGCAGAGCAGCTAAAAAGCAAAAGACCGATAAGAGCAAAGCAAAGCTAAGAGCGAAGCAAAGCAGCAGCTGATATCCACCGAGGATAAACCAACCAATCAATAGAACTAATAACTGAACAGCACTAAGCAGGGGGGGAGGTGGGGCAGAACCAACCCCATCCCTCTAGGTGGACTGGAGCTTCAGGTGGCAGAAGACTAATTCAAGTGACTGCAACCCAGTCAGTAAATAGGAAATGCGCATCAGGACTTTGAGTGGCTGATCAAAACATAAAATCTACTAAGTGACCTACCCTAGAGTCCAAGGAGGTGTGGCCATGTGGCAACAGGCAGGCAGCAATGCAAAGCAATAGGGGCTGCCATGAGGCCACAGGGGACCCTAAATACCCCCCTGAGCTAATAAGGAGGTGGGGTCTGGGGGAGGAGTTGACCTACTTCTGTGGTGAGTTCAAGGCCTGGCAGAGTGTGAGGAGGTGACCTGAGCCCAGTGTGCCTGCTACATATATAAGGGAGCATCAGCGTGAGGCTAAGTGGAATGAGGAAAGTGTCGATTGTTTCTACAGAGTTGCTTACGGGCGTACCCGAAATATCCAAAGAGGCCCGTGGACTTCTTAAGAAGTCAAATATGTCGGCCGGCGCGATGAAGGAAAAGATGAGCTCTGAGAAGGAGACCTTCGTTTGGACGACACTCTGCCGAAGCGCAAGCAAAGCGGTGGGAGGCTGTCGGGTAGATGCACTGAGAGGAAGCCCAGATGGATCTGAGACATTGATTTAGCCAGATATGTAGCAAAGGGCTACGGTCAAGTTGGAGGTATATTGACTAGGAAGGGAACAGCCAATAGGACTTGTGTACATACTTTGGTGCCGGTGGCACTCAGGGAGGATCTGATCTCACACCAAATGGAATGGAAAACTGGGGGGAAAAAACCAACAGGAGAACAAAGTGTGCAAACTCTAAACAAGTCTTGGTAGGATTTAAAGCAAGTTGTTGCATGATCACCTGACAGAGAAAGGTTTGGTTTTAAAATGATGCTGACCATTATGATGTCTACGGCCGAGTCTGAGAACAAGAGAGTCATTTAGTTGATACGGGTCGATGACCTACTTCTAGTGGCCGATAACAACAGCTTGCTCAGTGGTGTTAAAGTGATCAGTGATAAAGTGTTGAAGAGGAAGTTTAAGATGAAAGATCTAAGGTGAACATGAACACTTCCTAGGCATCGACTTCACACAGAGTGAGGGGGAGATCCAAAAGAGACACGTAGCAAAGACAAATCAGATCTTTTTCTGGGTTGCTGGGAAGAATATCCTTCAACCTAAAGTACTCCCGCATGCTTTTGGCCCTTAGACTGAATGAGAGCGTGTTACGTACACCGTATGATCCGTTTATTGTTACTGTTTGTGTTGTGTTTTGTGTTCCTTTCTGTCTCCCTCTGCTAATGCTTTTTACCCAGGTGTTGGTGGTCATCGTTAACCTCAAGTGGCTGCATCTGGAACTGTCCTAATGAGCTGCGTTTGTTCCAAGAGGGGGTGGTGGCATTTTGGTGTGTGCTTGTGTGTTAGCGTTGCTTCCGTGAATGCTATCTAATTTTGGTTAGAGTCCATTGTTTGTAGTCCTGCCTATAGTGGCAATTTACAAATGATTTTGTATTTCCTATTTGCCACTTCCACTCCGGATAGCTTTAGTCTACGCGCACATAATAAAGATTCTGATCCGTCCGTTTGGCTGTCACAATGAATCAATCATTTATTTCGAAGATGCATAACAAACAAAACTACATGCGGTCCATGCGGTGCGTTGCGGTGCGTGCGTGCGTGCGTGCGTGCGTGCGGTGCGTGCGTGCGTGCGTGCGGTGCGTGCGTGCGTGCGTGCGTGCGGTGCGTGCGTGCGTGCGTGCGTGCGTGCGTGCGTGCGTGCGTGCGTGCGTGCGTGCGTGCGTGCGTGCGTGCGTGCGTGCGTGCGTGCGTGCGTGCGTGCGGTGCGTGCGTGCGTGCGTGCGGTGCGTGCGTGCGTGCGTGCGTGCGTGCGTGCGTGCGTGCGTGCGTGCGTGCGTCCGTGCGGTGCGTGCGTGCGGTGCGTGCGTGCGTGCGTGCGTGCGTGCGTGCGTGCGTGCGTGCGTGCGTGCGTGCGGTACAAAAACTGTTCCTTCCGGTCCACCCATCCCACGCAGGCCACCACCCCTTATCAAGGTAAACCATACAGGTGAATAGCTCAGGTAGGTCTCTTAAAGGGAAAGTACACAAATCATAAGAATAGTTACAATAACCATAATCAGTGTAAATAATATCATGACTTGTCAATCAAGTTATCAGTTTTCATTTTCATATTTCGTAATATAATTCAAATAATTGCATGATACAAACTCAAAGATTAAGTAACTGAAGAATGGCTCCTACACTGCCTGTTGGTAGTTGGTTGTTTTGCCGGTCGGTCTTGTTCCTCCTTGTAATACCCTGGGGAGGGCGAGGTAGTTCGCAGGTAAGATGCCCATGGGCCTACATTTTACATCACGCAGGTATTCTTTGTATAGATACACTAGGTAAGTTTCCCCAGGCGGGTACCACCTCATGTATTTATTGGGACCAGGTCAGGGACAGTTAGTTTAGTTAGTTTAGTGGGATAAATTGATGGGTTTGTTTTCTTTGTTTGTTTTGGTACTCGTTTGTTTTGGCGTCCTCCCCAGGCCTAGTTACTTGTTACTTGTTGTGTTTATTTGGCTTGTGGCCTTATAATTGTCCGTGCCGGTTATTTCAACCATACATGCAGACCTATGTAAATAAATAAATTGCTAGCATTTGATTTGGTTGTCAGCCTCGGTTCCTGTCGCACCACGACCTCACTGGCTTTTCCCCGGCATATATGCATGACCCCACGTAACAGAGCGTACGTTTGGATTGACAATTTGATCAACCGATCATATAGTGATTTGTAGCCAATGGGTGTATTCTTTCAGATTTCCCCCACAGGTCCATAGTGCGCTAGAAGGTATAACTGGCTCGAGACCTAGCGTAGTGCTACGTTGTTTTTTCTACGTCGATTATTTTACGTATCGTGTTAGACACACGATAGCGTTCGCAGCATGTGAGATGACTTTAGCAAAATAATAAACGTCAAATAAATACAAACACAACAACATACCTCGTTAGCTAGCTGCATGCTCTGAAAACAGAGGGAAGTGTTCTTCAGTCCTTACAACTTTATAAGAATACACTTCAACTAACGGAGCTGTGAAAGTACCCGTGCAGCTTACTCTCAGTTTCTCAAGTAAAAGCTGCACTTACACTCCCAAAGTAAACGTTTTACCCTTTAAAAATAGACATGACCTGTAGATAACAACTTAATATGGAATCACAGGCAACACATGAAACACCTTATTCTGCCTCCAGCAGAGGAACAAACTTGTGTAAAGGTCTTTATTCTGCCTCCAGCAGAGTAACAACCTTGTGTACAGGTCTTTATTCTACCTCCAGCAGAGGAACAACCTTGTGTACAGGTCTTTATTCTGCCTCCAGCAGAGGAACAACCTTGTGTACAGGTCTTTATTCTGCCTCCAGCAGAGTAACAACCTTGTGTACAGGTCTTTATTCTGCCTCCAGCAGAGTAACAACCTTGTGTACAGGTCTTTATTCTGCCTCCAGCAGAGTAACAACCTTGTGTACAGGTCTTTATTCTGCCTCCAGCAGAGTAACAACCTTGTGTACAGGTCTTTCTAGGAACACAGTTCTAATTGTGGGTTTCCCCCTTTTTGTCAAATGTGGTTTGGCTAACCAGTAATCTCAGTTTTCTGACCCTACTATCTGAACCCTGGAAAGACTTCTGTGATTTTTATTTGGCAAAATAGCCAGATGAAGCTTGACTTAAGCGTCCTCCCCACCCTCAGGATACCTTCTTTATCCAGGAATGGATTTAGCTCGCACAGGTTACTGTCTTTGGGCCTTTGTTAACTGCTTTTTGTTTCACGCTCTTTAGCTCATCTGAGAAGGACTCCTTTTGAACTAGCTGGATGATGAAAAGTTCTGCTTCTTTCCTTTCTTCAATGGTTGTACATTCATTGGTTCTTTTTTTCACACCTTGGTGTTCTTTGGCATGTCGTTTCAGTCTTGCAACTGCTCTTACTACCCTTGACCAATCAGAGAATTTCTGTAAGCGATCCAATAATGACCTGTCTTCTTTTGCCTTCGTGTTGCACACAATAGCCTTTGCGAATTTCAGGATCATCCTCATTGATTTCTCCCACCTTGCGTTCTCTTACAGGTAGTTCCTTTTTTAGTCTTCTTTCAAGACCATTTAGGCGGTGTACTGCGCACATCTTGTTGTCAGGTAACTTTGGTCTTTCGCCTTTGAATGGTAACGGCATTGTCACGATGCGGAAATTAGTTGGGACCCAGAACGCCAAGAACCAAGACACAGTGGAGCTATAACATGAAGCTTTATTTAAAGCAAACCAAAACACAAGAGTGATCAGGGACAGACCACCTGCCCCCTCGACCCAATCCCTTCCTCTCTTCTCCAGGACATCTCGGGCGATATCCTTCCCTTCCTTACATCCCAAATCAACATCTCCCTTGAGGCAGGCCTGTTTCCGGCAGCCTTCAAGACTGCCAGAATCAAGCCGCTCCTCAAGAAACCATCCCTAGACACCACTGATGTCCAAAACAACAGACCGGTATCTCTCCTATCATTCCTGTCCAAAACCCTTGAACGGGCTGTCTCCTCACAACTTTCTTCCTACCTCTCCCAGAACAACCTCCTCGACCCTCACCAGTCAGGCTTCAAGGCTGCGCACTCCACGGAGACGGCACTGCTCGCAGTGACAGAGTCTCTTCGTGATGCCAGAAGCTCGTCCCTCTCATCGGTACTGATCCTTCTCGACCTGTCTGCGGCGTTCGACACAGTGAACCACCAGATCCTCCTCTCCACTCTCGCCGAGCTTGGAATCGCTGGAACTGCGTTATCCTGGTTCACCTCCTACCTCACAGATCGCACTTATCAGGTCACATGGAACGGTTCCCTGTCCAGACCCTGCACCCTGGACACCGGAGTCCCTCAAGGCTCAGTATTTGGACCCCTTCTGTAATCACATCTCATGGCTTCTCCTATCACTGCTATGCAGATGACACTCAACTGTTTCTCTCCTTTCCCCCCTCAGAAACCCAAATAGCAACACGCATCTCTAAATGCCTGGCCGACATCAGCAGATGGACAGCCGCCAACCACCTGAAGCTCAACCTTGACAAGACTGAGCTCCTCTTCATACCGGGGAAAGACTGCCCTCAGATGGACCTACTGGTCACCATCGAGAACACCCAAGTCTCCCCCTCAACCACAACAAGAGACCTTGGTGTGGTGGTAGATGACCAGCTGTCCTGCAATGCCAACGTCACCGCGGTGGCCCGATCTTGCAGAATTGCCCTCTACAACATCCGCAGGATCCGGCCCTTCCTCACACGTGAAGCGGCGCAGATCCTGGTCCAAGCGCTCGTCATCACCCGCCTCGACTACTGCAACTCTCTCCTGGCGGGACTCCCCGCCTCTGCAACCAAGCCCCTCCAACGCATCCAGAACGCAGCAGCACGCCTGGTATTCAACCTACCGAAATTCTCCCACGTGACCCCTCTCTTCCGCGATCTCCACTGGCTTCCGGTAAATGCTCGCATCAAATTCAAGACTCTGGTGCTGACCTTTAGGGCAGTCAATGGAACTGCCCCGGCCTACCTCCAGGCGTTGGCTCAAACCCTACATCCCAGCCAGAGCGCTCCACTCAACTTCTGCCAGGCGACTTGTTCGACCTTCACTAATGTCAACCAAACATCGCTCGTCCAAGACCCAGCTCTTCACGGCTCTGGCTCCACAGTGGTGGAATGAACTCCCGTCTCATGTCAGGACGGCAGAGTCCCTCGCCAGCTTCCGCAAGAGACTCAAGACCCACCTGTTCAGAGTCCACCTGGACTCTCCTTGAACCCTCCTTCTCCTTTGTGAAACCCCTAAACTTGCTTAAGTCCTGACATTAATAGCTCTTAGCATGTTGTATATGTTAGCAAGTGTATATCCTTAATGTTGATAACATGCTCTTATCACAGCTACTTAAGCAGGTGACCTAGCAGTACGAAATTGTGTTATTCATCTTGTTAATATGAATACTTGTGAACTGCTGTATTTTTATGTTGCGTACCCCTGTGTTATGCTATTGTCTGCTTCAACTAATGTACACCTTGTAAGTCGCTTTGGATAAAAGCGTCTGCCAAATGCCCTAAATGTAATACCTAAAAACGAAATAACAACAAACTAAACTAAACTAAACTAGTAGAAACAAAATATAACTAAATGAAATCTAAATTAAATCTAAATGTATAGACAGATATATTTAGCATTTTAAAGTGCCAGTAGTGCAGCAGCATCATGAATACAGTGCAGTGCAGTAACTGTGATGAGTCCAGAAAGTCCAGCAAAGTATGTAAGTGTAATGTAAATGACATGTTATGAAAGTGAAAGTGGCAGCACTCCTAGCAGTTCAGTAGGTCACTGCCTGGGGATAAAAACTATCCTTGAACCTGGTAGTCGTTGTACGGATGCTGCAGAACCGACGACCGGACGGTAGGGGGAGAGAAGAGATGGAGCCCAGGGTGGTTGCAGTCCTTTATGATGGACATGCCGTTCTTCCGACGTCTGGTCCTACAGATCTCCTCAATGCATGGAAGTGCACACTCGATGATGTTCTCTGCCGTCCTCACGACCCTCTGGATGACGTTCTTGTCCTGTGCCGTGGTGTTGCCGTACCACACGGTGACGCCACCCGTCAGGAGCCACGCTAGAAGTTCATATATAATGTGCTTTTGTATCATTTTTGTGAACATTTCTTGGGGTAAATATTCATTAACTTTATTCTTATGCAATGTAGTGTCACCACAATCACCTCACACATCAATTGTCTCATGTTGGTCATACTACAATGCTTCTTTAGGAAAAATGTGATTTTGCATAATTTGGGGGAATATA
>JANIIK010002083.1:0-27941 GCA_027704905.1 Muraenolepis orangiensis | reverse complement strand
TGCTCTCTGAACTCCAGACTGCATCTGTTTCAGCTCTCCCACGGTACTTCCTGTCCCCCTGTATGGACTGAACCCTCAGTAAGTGGATGTACATCTGAGTCACGGTGTTGGGCATCTCTTCTACTGTCTGGGTTGTTTTGAAGAAGTCCTCCAGAACTGTAGCACTGATCCAACAGAAGACTGGGATGTGACACATGATTTGGAGGCTGCGTGATGTCTTGATGTGGGAGATGATTCTGCTGGCCAGAGGCTCCTCTCTGAATCTCTTCCTGAAGTACTCCTCCTTCTGGGGGTCGGTGAACCCTCTCACCTCTGTTACCATGCCAACACACTCAGCAGGTATCTGATTGGCTGCCGCAGGGCGTGTGGTTATCCAGATGCGAGCGGAGGGAAGCAGGTCGCCCCTGATGAGGTTTGTCAGCAGCACGTCCACCGAGGTCGACTTTGTGACATCGGTCCAGATCGGATTGTTCTGGAAGTCCAGAGGAAGTCGACACTCATCCAGACCGTCCAAGATGAAGACCACTTGGAACAGGTCGTATCTGCAGATTCCTTTGGTTTGAATAAAGAAATGATGAAGAAGTTCCATCAAGCTAAACTCTTTCTCTTTCAGTAAATTCAGCTCTCTGAAAGTGAAGGGAAGCGTGAAGTGGATGTCCTGGTTGGCTTTGCCTTCAGCCCAGTCCAGAGTGAACTTGTGTGTCAAGATGGTTTTACCAATGCCCGCCACTCCAGTTGTCATTATGGTTCTGCTTGGTTGATCTTGTCCAGGTAAGGGTTTAAAGATGTCTTCAAGTTTGATTTGTGTTTCCTCCTTGGCTGGTTTCCTGGAAGCTGTTTCAATCAGTCTGACCTCATGTTCCTTGTTGACCTCTCCACTGACTCTCTCTGTGATGAAGAGCTCTGTGTAGAAGTCATTCAGATCTGTTGACTGTCCTGCTTTAGCGATTCCCTCAAACACACGCCTGAACTTCTGCATCAGATGAGACTTGATGTTTTGTTGGCACTCGACTGCAGCAGTTCCTAAATGAGAGAACCCAGAAGACAGGTCTTATACGTGATATTGACACAACAATATGATTGGTGTAATGACAGTACTATAATACATTATAATTAACTAAGAGTATTCTCTTTGTTTTCTAAATAAGAGTCTCTTCTATGTTTTCTAAATAAGAGTCTCTTCTATGTGTTCTAAATAAGAGTCTCTTTTATGTTTTCTAAATAAGAGTCTCTTCTATGTTTTCTAAATAAGAGTCTCTTCTATGTTTTCGAAATAAGAGTCTCTTCTATGTTTTCTAAATAAGAGTCTCTTCTATGTGTTCTAAATAAGAGTATCTTCTATGTTTTCTAAATAAGAGTCTCTTACTAATCCTCAGTGTGTTGGCCAGTTCCTCCTGGTTCATCTCCATAAGGCAGAGCAGTGTGATGTCTGTCACTCCTTCTATGGCGCGCCTCCTCTGCTCCTCGTTCTTCCCATCCTCCTCCTCCTCCTCCTCCTCCTCCTCCTCCTCCTCCTCCTCCTCCCTCTGACTCTCTGAGCCTTGTGGGTCATGTGGGAAGAGAACCCTCCAGAGCTTCTTTAGCTCCTGGTCTAGAAAAGCGTGTGCGTTCTTCTCAGCCCTCTGGAACAGAACATGAATGAGAACTTTCCTGTCAGCTGAGGACATCAGAAGCATCTGTCCTTGATTCACGTCTGGTCTAAAGAGGGAAGCCTGGAGACTCTGAGCACCACAAGAGATGCTTTTTAATGTTCATGTAGAGCTGAAGGCTAATGTCTTGTTGGACTTTACACACCTTGATCAGCTCTGTTTGATGATGCTGTACAGACTGAGCACTGGTAACCTTTGACCTCTCCTGGTGTCGACTGTGGAGAAAACACACACACACACACACACACACACACACACACACACACACACACACACACAAACGTATGATTGTATTATTTCTCCTGAAGTCAAAACATCAGTATTAGCAGAGTCTGGTAGCAAACAAGTGGTCAGTTTTCATCACCTGTTTGAAACTCCTCCCTCTCCTCTCTATCTATGGATGTTCAATAGATACTGTATATTAATAATCTCAGATGAATCCTCACCTCTTCTTAATAGACTGATTCCCATCTTTAAACTGACCAGGATGATCCATAGACCGGTTACTCTTCATGGAGACACAGCTGGGTCCAGGGGAGTCTGCTCTCTCCTGTATCCTTCTAGAACAACAAGAACCAGGATTTATGGATGTTCAATAGATACTAAATTGTTATAATCTGATCAACCCTCACCTCTTCTTAATAGACTGATTTCCATCTTTAAACTGACCAGGATGATCCATAGACCAGTCACTCTTCATGGAGACACAGCTGGGTCCAGGGGAGTCTGCTCTCTCCTTCTGCTCTGGTCTTCAACACAACACACACACAGCTTTTACTGACACTAACGATGGTGTCCTGATAAAAACAAATAGTGGAAGACCCCTCTCACCCCAACCATGGACTGTTGGCCCTCCTCCCCTCTGGGAGGCGCTATAGAAACCTTTGTTCCAAGTTAAGCAGGCTGAGGAACAGCTTCTTCCCCTCAGCTGTCATCTCACTGAACTCTGCTCCACGCCCCACCCCTCCTCTGAACTCTGTACCACGATGACAGCCCCCCCCCCCTCTGGCCCCCCCCCTCTGCTGCCGCCCCCCCCCCTTCTTCCCCCCTGCTGCCCCCCCTGCTGCCCCCCCCCCTCGCTGCCCCCCCCTCTGCCCCCCCTCTGCTCAACACCTATAATAATAAATCACCACCAATGTCTTTGACTAACTGTAAACCAACTGTATCTCACCTCCCTCCTCTCTATAGTTGACATGTTTATTACTAAGATACCTGCTTACTGTACCTGACATACATGTTTACATCTGTTATAGAACTGATCCTACTCCTCTATACACATTGATATATGACACACATTTATATATGCTCACTTCTATATACATTTACATTTATATATACAGTATTTATCCTGCTTTCAATAACTGCATACCCCTGATCACTACCTGTTAAAGTCTCTCTTACCTGTATATACTATATATATACGATTAGTATGCTCATATCCCACTAAATACCGAGTGGACTGTCTTTAAACTATAAATTATATTAACCTGCACTTTACTGCAGCAATTGCACTCTGGTTAGATGCTAAGTTACTTTTGCTGTGCTGTGCAATGACGATAAATTTGAATCTAATCTAATCTAATCACTGCTGAGCTCTGAGATGGACCACAGACACAGACACTTAGAGATCCTCTTCTCAACCCTTAGCTCTCACTCACGCTTGACCCTCAATGCACCATGGATGATGTGAATAGACAATATTATACAATAACTTTCTCCACCTCTAGAGGTTAAACTCAGCTTACATCTGACACACACACACACACACACACACACACACACACACACACACACACACACACACACAGAAGCAGTAGGAAACAGGACAATGATTTTAGTTTTGAGCAAAAAACGTCTGTTTGACGCTCCTACCTCTCCTCTCTGGAGGGGCGTCCATCTTTAAACCTAACAGGAAGTTCCATAGACATGTCACTCTTCATGGAGACACAGCTGGGTCCAGGGGAGTCTGCTCTCTCCTTCTCCTCTGGGCTTCAACACAACACACACACAGCTTTTACTGACACTAACCATGGTGTCCTGATACATCACTGCTGAGCTCTGAGATGGACCACAGTCACAGACACTTAGAGATCCTCTTCTCACCTGTTAGCTCTGCTCTGGCGGCCATGTTCCCCAGACAGAGAGCTTTTAGAGGTAGGATCCCCCTCCTCTCTCTCCTCATTCATAGCAGACCGGAGACCCCAGCCGATTTCAAGAAGCTGGATTTGCAGGTTAACCGGAGATGTTAAGACAGAATTCAGGGAGTAGCAGAATCTTCAGTTTCAGATACCAAGCTTAGACTGATCTCAGTTCAGTTATCAAGGTGACTCCTGCTGTGAGCCTCATGCTGCTTCCCTGAGGACTATACTACCAAGCAGGATGTGGGGTTAGTGAGTCACTTCAGGTTAACCCTGAGGACTATACTACCAAGCAGGATGTGGGGTTAGTGAGTCACTTCAGGTTAACCCTGAGGACTATACTACCAAGCAGGATGTGGGGTTAGTGAGTCACTTCAGGTTAACCCTGAGGACTATACTACCAAGCAGGATGTGGGGTTAGTGAGTCACTTCAGGTTAACCCTGAGGACTATACTACCAAGCAGGATGTGGGGTTAGTGAGTCACTTCAGGTTAACCCTGAGGACTATACTACCAAGCAGGATGTGGGGTTAGTGAGTCACTTCAGGTTAACCCTGAGGACTATACTACCAAGCAGGATGTGGGGTTAGTGAGTCACTTCAGGTTAACCCTGAGGACTATACTACCAAGCAGGATGTGGGGTTAGTGAGTCACTTCAGGTTAACCCTGAGGACTATACTACCAAGCAGGATGTGGGGTTAGTGAGTCACTTAAGGTTAACCCTAAAGATTATAAGCAGGGTTTGGGGTTATTGAGGTAAATATCCACCATTGTTTGTGTCACACACTCACACTTAAACCCCCACACACACACACAGTAAGAAAGTAAGTGACCAGAAGAAGAGATCCCACACAAGACCTAAAGGGATAGTTCACTCATTGTTTTTCACAAGCACCCGCTGCTATTTTATATTTAATTACATTTTTTTGTTGTTTAGGCTCTCGCCCTCTCTCTCCCATTGCAGCTCAACCTCTCTCTACCAGTCTATTTAATTCAACAGAGCTTTATTGGCATGGGAAGCACACATTCACATCACAAAAGTAACAAAGAACTACAAAAGCTAAACCAAAAAAGTTGAACACTATATATATATCTATATGTAGATATATAGATATATATCTATATATATCCATATACATATTTATATATGTATATATATACATATATATTTACATATTTATATATATATATATATATATATAGTACCAGTGTCTCTCTCTAGAGCACACCCTCCCTCTCTCTCTGTCACACACACTTCCTCCGGGTTGTTCCGTTGCTGTGTGTGTGTGTGTGTGTGTGTGTGTGTGTGTGTGTGTGTGTGTGTGTGTGTGTGTGTGTGTGTGTGTGTGTGTGTGTGTGTGTGTGCACGCGTGTGTGTGTGTTTACATCCAAACCGAGCCAATGCAGGCACCCTTTCTCACGTATAAACATATATACACACTCACACTCACACACACGCACACGCACACAGACACAGACACACACAAGCAGTGTTTTTATGAACCTTTTAAAGCCAAAAGAGCAACTATTTCCCCCAAGGTGTGAGAGAGAAGAGAGAGAGAGAGAGAGAGAGAGAGAGAGAGAGAGAGAGAGAGAGAGAGAGGAGAGAGAGAGGAGAGAGAGAGAGAGAGAGTTGGTAGAACAGTGAACATAACAATTTGTAAAAATAATAATAGTAGAAATAATATAATTTGTAGCTGAAAAAAAACAAAAAACGGATTATCTGTGGTGACACACACACACATATACACATGCACACATGCAGGCAGGCACACGCAGGCACACACACACACACATGCAGGCAGGCACACGCAGGCACACACACACACACACACACACATGCAGGCAGGCACACGCAGGCACACACATACACACATATACACATACACACATATACACATACACACATGCAGGCACACACGCAGGCACACACACAGACCACGTCTTTTAAAGTAAATCACCAAAGTGTTCCAGTTGGAACCGGCTCCCTGGTGCATAACAAGTTTAGAGACATACTCTTTAACCCCTTGGTCAACACTCACTACTCACCTTATAACGCTGTCCACCGTTTAGTTTATAAGGCTTGTTTCCTTAGTCTCCACAAAGAGAGGAGCTGCCTCCACCTCGTGCTGCCTGGCTTCTGCTTAAAGGTTACTTCTGCTTATTGTGAAGTCCAAGAGAGAGAGAGAGAGAGAGAGAGAGAGAGAGAGAGAGAGAGAGAGAGAGAGAGAGAGAGAGAGAGAGAGAGAGAGAGAGAGAGAGAGAGAGAGAGAGAGACGTTAGTTTAAGTGTTATCTTATAAAGTTTTAAGGACTGAAGAATACTTCCCTCTGTTTTCAGAGCATGCAGCCAACGAGGTGTGTTGTTGTGTTTGTATTTATTTGAGGTTTATTACTTTACTAAAGTCATCTCCCATGCTGTGAATGTTCTTGTGTGTCTAACATGGTTCTATGTTTGTCATTTATACTGTTTGTTTGTGTGTAGTTTTCACGGTGGATTCGGAGAGGAATAAACCCCTTATGAGAAAGCCACTAGTGTCTGCCTGTGCTTCCAGGGAATTATAATATGTATACAAACATGTGTGTGTGTGCATTTCCATGTGTGTGTGTGTGTGTGTGTGTGTGTGTGTGTGTGTGTGTGTGTGTGTGTGTGTGTGTGTGGTGTGTGTGTGTGTGTGTGTGTGTGTGTGTGTGTGTGTGTGTGTGTAATTATATAAATGTGTTGCGATTCCAGCATCACAACACTCTCCTCTCCAGCCATGCTCCTCTGGCTCCCCCTCCTGGCCACCTGGGGTTACTACACCCAGGAGAACACTCCGTCCCAGAGGACCGTAGTCACGTCAGCCCACCTGTTCCCTATTCCCAATCAGGCTCCCTGTTTAGACTCCGCCCCCCTGTCACTCCTTTCCAGAACTTTCCCGTTGTTCAACCTGAGACTCTCTGGCAATCCTCTGTTTCTGTAGAGCTTTATTAAAGTAACGTTCCCGCCCACGCATAAGCACAACATCCGGGTATTACATGCAACCTTTAAACCCACCCCTAGGTGTCGCTGTAACACAGGCTACTAACATATGCCTTTATGGAACATCTCCCTTCCTTTAGCTGCTTAAAACAATGACATGCTTGCATCTTGGTCAACAATCAACTTGGTTAACAATCAACTTAACATGAAACATTAAACTTAACATTAAATAACACAATCAAATAACATTCCAACATAACATTATTCCTTTTTTTTAAATATATTTTTAAATATATATATATATATATATATATATATATATGGTATATACACATACACACAGAAAACCACAAGCAACAGAACAACCTGTAAGAAGAGTGTGTGTGTGTGACAGAGAGAGAGGGAGGGTGTGCTCTAGAGAGAGACACTGGTACTATATAGATATATAGATATATATATATACACATATATATATATATATATATATATATATATATATATATATATATATACTTATGGTATATATTAGTCTTACACACACACACACACACACACACACACACACACACACACACACACACACACACACACACACACACACACACACACACACACACACACACACACACACACACACACACACACACACACACACACACACACACACACACACACATCACCAAAGAGTTCCAGTTTGAACCGGCTCCCTGGTGCATAACAAGTTTAGAGACATACTCTTTAAGCCCTTGGTCAACACTCACTACTCACCTTATAACGCTGTCCACCGTTTAGTTTATAAGGCTTGTTTCCTTAGTCTCCACAAAGAGAGGAGCTGCCTCCACCTCGTGCTGCCTGGCTTCTGACTTAAAGGTAACTTCTGCTGTCTTAAACATGACGTCATATCGTGGCCCCGCCCCCGTCTCGTGGCCCCGCCCCCGTCTCTGGAAACTTCCTTTGTTGTTCTGTTCTCATCCCCTAGTGAGTCAGTTGGTTTGTTTACGTGGTTCCATGTCCAATAAACGTCCCGTTTGGACTTTGAATTCACCTCCGACTCCGAATGTGTGTGTATTTCTATAAGTGTGTGTGTATTTCTATAAGTGTGTGTGTGTGTGTATTTTTTTAAATGTGTGTATTTCTATACATGTGTGTGTATTTAAATGTGTGTTTGTGTATTTAGAAATGTGTGTTTCTTTAAGTGTGTGTGTATTTATAAATGTGTGAATTTAAATGTGTGTTTGTGTATTTATAAATGAATTTGTTTCTATAAGTGTGTGTGTATTTATATAAGTGTGTGTGTGTATTTATGAATGTGTGTATTTATATGAATGTGTGTATTTATATAAATGTGTGTGTATTTAAATGTGTGTTTGTGTATTTATAAATGTGTGTGTTTCTATAAGTGTGTGTGTATTTTTAAATGTGTGTGTATTTCAATATGTGTTTGTTTGTGTATTTATAAATGTGTGTGTATTTATAAATGTGTGTGTATTTCAATATGTGTGTGTATTTATAAATGTCTGTGTGTTTCTATAAGTGTGTGTGTATTTCTATAAGCGTGTGTGTATTCATAAGTGTGTGTGTGTATTTATATAAGTGTGTGTGTATTTATAAATGTGTGTATTTCAATATGTGTGTGTATTTAAAAATGTCTGTGTGTTTCTATAAGTGTGTGTGTGTGTGTGTATTTAAATAAGTGTGTGTATTTTTCAATATGTGTTTATTTGTGTATTTATCAATGTTTCAAGGCCATTAAGCATCTTATTAAGAGGCTCTTAAAAGGGGAGTCCACCCAGTTGTGTGGTTCATGTTACAATGTAGGATCTCACAGCACCAGCTCTGGGTGGATGGACTCTACAATAAGCTTTGATCCTATTGGAGTTACTTTCTAACGCTCTCACCTGTTATCGGCCCTCACCCCACGCTTCTGAGTGCCTTTGATTGGTAGTGGCCTCTCCGGATGGATCCAAATGGGGAGGGGCTGAAATGAACTAGGAACCGGGACTCTAGGAAAAGATGGCCACCGGTTAGGTCATCAGTAGCCCACCAGACGGGACCCAACAGCGACCAGGCTGTCTTGTTATTCGTGGACACAGGTTCCCACAAGCATCCTGATACCGGGATCTGTTAATGGATGTGATTTACAGGCTGTAATGCTCTTTCCCCATCTGATGAATCCATGTTTGCAGGTATGTTATGTCTGTCTAGGCACTTATTAGGAACAGCCAATGATGCAAGCCATGTTGTGAAATGAGACAGAAGCAGTGTTATTGTCCTTAAGGTACAGGAATGAGATAAAGCCTAACACTCAAACCATGAGGTTATACTGTAGATCCTCTCCTCTACTCACATGTTGTCATAGTACTTGGTGGAGCCTATTAATACTAATATCTTTCAATTAAGTGTACATAAATAGCTATCACTCAGAATACAGCTACTTTTTAGTTTCCGAAATCTATGAACACAGAAGTATGTTTGTTGATGATAATAATAGGGCATTAACTGGGAGAGCCTTCTTTTCAAACAGTATTAGTTAAAAGAGAGCAAGTGGTGGACCCAGAGAGACCCAGCTGAACCCTCTCTGGGTCCTGGGGCCATGGAGAGGGATGGGACTGAAATAACACCTCATGGGAAGGAGGACTACATTCACATGTCTGAGAGGATGGGATGTGTGAGAGAAGATGTTATTACTCAGACGTTTTCTGCAGGTGCTTATCACTGAACTTTGGCAGCACACCAGAAATATGGAATTGTAAATTGATAAATATGAAGAGATTGAGGACTATTGTTATGACCCACAGCTCCCAGTCCCACCTGACAGCTCATTGAACAACCTTTAACTGTCTGTAGGACAAGGGACTTCCTCCAACTAGATGAGAACCAAAGGGCCGTCCTAGCTCTGTCTCCAGACTTAGCACTGCAGTCTGGATAACAGCTCCCCTGTTATACATCTTGGTGTTCTTGGACACATGTTTATCTCCTAAGGACCTGGCAACTGTTATTCATGCTTTTATCAGCTCTCAGCTGTGATTACTGCACTCCTGTCTTAGCATCACTCTTAGCATCGCTCCTGTCTTAGCATCACTCTTAGCATCGCTCCTGTCTTAGCATCACTCTTAACATCACTCCTGTCTTAGCATCACTCTTAGCATCGCTCCTGTCTTAGCATCACTCTTAGCATCACTCCTGTCTTAGCATCACTCTTAGCATCGCTCCTGTCTTAGCATCACTCTTAGCATCGCTCCTGTCTTAGCATCACTCCTGTCTTAGCATCGCTCCTGTCTTAGCATCACTCTTAGCATCGCTCCTGTCTTAGCATCACTCTTAGCATCGCTCCTGTCTTAGCATCACTCTTAGCATCGCTCCTGTCTTAGCATCACTCTTAGCATCGCTCCTGTCTTAGCATCACTCCTGTCTTAGCATCACTCTTAGCATCACTCCTGTCTTAGCATCACTCTTAGCATCGCTCCTGTCTTAGCATCACTCTTAGCATCGCTCCTGTCTTAGCATCACTCTTAGCATCGCTCCTGTCTTAGTATCGCTCCTGTGTTAGCATCACTCTTAGCATCGCTCCTGTCTTAGCATCACTCTTAGCATCACTCCTGTCTTAGCATCGCTCCTGTCTTAGCATCACTCTTAGCATCGCTCCTGTATTAGCATCACTCTTAGCATCACTCCTGTCTTAGCATCGCTCCTGTCTTAGCATCACTCTTAGCATCACTCCTGTCTTAGCATCACTCTTAGCATCGCTCCTGTCTTAGCATCACTCTTAGCATCACTCCTGTCTTAGCATCACTCTTAGCATCACTCCTGTCTTAGCATCGCTCCTGTCTTAGCATCACTCTTAGCATCACTCCTGTCTTAGCATCGCTCCTGTCTTAGCATCACTCTTAGCATCGCTCCTGTCTTAGCATCGCTCCTGTCTTAGCATCACTCTTAGCATCACTCCTGTCTTAGCATCGCTCTTAGCATAACTCCTGTCTTAGCATCACTCTTAGCATCGCTCCTGTCTTAGCATCACTCCTGTCTTAGCATCACTCTTAGCATCACTCCTGTCTTAGCATCACTCTTAGCATCACTCCTGTCTTAGCATCACTCTTAGCATCACTCCTGTCTTAGCATCACTCTTAGCATCGCTCCTGTCTTAGCATCACTCCTGTCTTAGCATCACTCTTAGCATCACTCCTGTCTTAGCATCACTCTTAGCATCGCTCCTGTCTTAGCATCGCTCTTAGCATCACTCCTGTCTTAGCATCACTCTTAGCATCGCTCCTGTCTTAGCATCACTCCTGTCTTAGCATCACTCTTAGCATCACTCCTGTCTTAGCATCACTCTTAGCATCACTCCTGTCTTAGCATCACTCTTAGCATCACTCCTGTCTTAGCATCACTCTTAGCATCGCTCCTGTCTTAGCATCACTCCTGTCTTAGCATCACTCTTAGCATCACTCCTGTCTTAGCATCACTCTTAGCATCGCTCCTGTCTTAGCATCACTCTTAGCATCGCTCCTGTCTTAGCATCACTCTTAGCATCACTCCTGTCTTAGCATCACTCTTAGCATCACTCCTGTCTTAGCATCACTCTTAGCATCGCTCCTGTCTTAGCATCACTCCTGTCTTAGCATCACTCTTAGCATCACTCCTGTCTTAGCATCACTCTTAGCATCGCTCCTGTCTTAGCATCACTCTTAGCATCGCTCCTGTCTTAGCATCACTCTTAGCATCGCTCCTGTCTTAGCATCGCTCCTGTGTTAGCATCACTCTTAGCATCGCTCCTGTCTTAGCATCACTCTTAGCATCACTCCTGTCTTAGCATCGCTCCTGTCTTAGCATCACTCTTAGCATCGCTCCTGTATTAGCATCACTCTTAGCATCACTCCTGTCTTAGCATCGCTCCTGTCTTAGCATCACTCTTAGCATCACTCCTGTCTTAGCATCACTCTTAGCATCGCTCCTGTCTTAGCATCACTCTTAGCATCACTCCTGTCTTAGCATCACTCTTAGCATCACTCCTGTCTTAGCATCGCTCCTGTCTTAGCATCACTCTTAGCATCACTCCTGTCTTAGCATCGCTCCTGTCTTAGCATCACTCTTAGCATCGCTCCTGTCTTAGCATCGCTCCTGTCTTAGCATCACTCTTAGCATCACTCCTGTCTTAGCATCGCTCTTAGCATCACTCCTGTCTTAGCATCACTCTTAGCATCGCTCCTGTCTTAGCATCACTCCTGTCTTAGCATCACTCTTAGCATCACTCCTGTCTTAGCATCGCTCCTGTCTTAGCATCACTCTTAGCATCGCTCCTGTCTTAGCATCGCTCCTGTCTTAGCATCACTCTTAGCATCACTCCTGTCTTAGCATCGCTCTTAGCATCACTCCTGTCTTAGCATCACTCTTAGCATCGCTCCTGTCTTAGCATCACTCCTGTCTTAGCATCACTCTTAGCATCACTCCTGTCTTAGCATCACTCTTAGCATCACTCCTGTCTTAGCATCACTCTTAGCATCACTCCTGTCTTAGCATCACTCTTAGCATCGCTCCTGTCTTAGCATCACTCCTGTCTTAGCATCACTCTTAGCATCACTCCTGTCTTAGCATCACTCTTAGCATCGCTCCTGTCTTAGCATCACTCTTAGCATCACTCCTGTCTTAGCATCGCTCTTAGCATCACTCCTGTCTTAGCATCACTCTTAGCATCACTCCTGTCTTAGCATCACTCTTAGCATCACTCCTGTCTTAGCATCACTCTTAGCATCACTCCTGTCTTAGCATCACTCTTAGCATCGCTCCTGTCTTAGCATCACTCCTGTCTTAGCATCACTCTTAGCATCACTCCTGTCTTAGCATCACTCTTAGCATCGCTCCTGTCTTAGCATCACTCTTAGCATCGCTCCTGTCTTAGCATCACTCTTAGCATCACTCCTGTCTTAGCATCACTCTTAGCATCACTCCTGTCTTAGCATCACTCTTAGCATCGCTCCTGTCTTAGCATCACTCCTGTTTTAGCATCACTCTTAGCATCACTCCTGTCTTAGCATCACTCTTAGCATCACTCCTGTCTTAGCATCACTCTTAGCATCACTCCTGTCTTAGCATCACTCTTAGCATCGCTCCTGTCTTAGCATCACTCCTGTCTTAGCATCACTCTTAGCATCACTCCTGTCTTAGCATCACTCTTAGCATCGCTCCTGTCTTAGCATCACTCTTAGCATCACTCCTGTCTTAGCATCGCTCTTAGCATCACTCCTGTCTTAGCATCACTCTTAGCATCACTCCTGTCTTAGCATCACTCTTAGCATCACTCCTGTCTTAGCATCACTCTTAGCATCACTCCTGTCTTAGCATCACTCTTAGCATCGCTCCTGTCTTAGCATCACTCCTGTCTTAGCATCACTCTTAGCATCACTCCTGTCTTAGCATCACTCTTAGCATCGCTCCTGTCTTAGCATCACTCTTAGCATCGCTCCTGTCTTAGCATCACTCTTAGCATCACTCCTGTCTTAGCATCACTCTTAGCATCACTCCTGTCTTAGCATCACTCTTAGCATCGCTCCTGTCTTAGCATCACTCCTGTTTTAGCATCACTCTTAGCATTGCTCCTGTCTTAGCATCACTCTTAGGATTTACAGTGCGTTGGCCTCAGGTCACTGAGGTCACCTCAGGACACTGACCCTGTCACGACCCGAGGTAGATGAATTATAGAGACTGATGGCCACAGGAAGAAAGGACTTCCTGTGGCGTTCTGTGGTGCACCTGGGTGGAATGAGTCTGTTGCTGAAGGTGCTTCTATATGAGGTCAGCACCTGATGGAGAGGGTGAGAGTTGTTGTCAAGGATACTACGCAGCTTGCGCAGCATCCTCCTCTCAGACACCACCAACAAGGAGTCCAGCTGGACCCCCAGGACAGCGCCAGCCTTCCTGACGATCCTGCTGATCTTGTTGGCGTCTGCTGACCTCAACCTGCTTCCCCAGCACACGACACCGGAGAAGATGGCACTGGCTACCACCGACTGGTAGAACATCTTCAGCATCGTATTGCAAACGTTGAAGGACCGGAGCCTCCGCAGGAAGTACAGACGGCTCTGGCCCTTCTTGTAAACAGCCTCAGAGTTCTTGGCCCAGACCAGTTTGTTTTCCAGGTGAACTCCCAGGTATTTATATTCCTGAACAACTTCTGCGGACACACCCTTGATGGAAATGGGTGTGGGGGTAGATTTTGGGTGTGGGGGTAGCATTGCTCCTGTCTTAGCATAGCTCCTGTCTTAGCATAGCTCCTGTCTTACCATAGCTCCTGTCTTACCATAGCTCCTGTCTTAGCATAGCTCCTGTCTTAGCATCGCTCCTGTCTTAGCCCAGCTGGCTACCTGTGAAATACAGAACTGATTTTTAAATGTTACTTTTTGTTTTTAAAGCCCTCAATGGATTAGTTCCTGGTCTGCTAACTCCTCACTCTGCCCCCCGGTTCCTTAGGTCATCATCACAACATCTTCTCACGGTCCCTAACTCACCTTAAAGCCAAAGGCCACCGGGCTTCTTCTGTGTGAATGAGCTCCATCCCATAGTAAGTCCTGCCCCACCATTCACCATTTAAATCTCATTTAAGACTCATCTTTTTCCTCTTGCTTTCAGTTCAGTCTGAGGTTGGCTCTGTGGTTTTTATTAAGTCTGAGCTTCATTTATTTCTCAACATCCTCTCATTGTGTTTTACATGTGTTGGTCTTTCTTACCTTCCTAGGTCACTACCTTCCTAGGTCACCACCTTCCTAGGTAACCACCTTTCAAGGTCACTATCTTCCTAGGTCACTACCATCCTAGGTCACTCCCTTCCTAGGTCACTATCTTCCTAGGTCACTACCTTCCTAGGTCACTCCCTTCCTAGGTCACCACCTTCCTAGGTCACTATCTTCCTAGGTCACTACCATCCTAGGTCACTCCCTTCCTAGGTCACTCCCTTCCTAGGTCACTACCTTCCTAGGTCACTACCTTCCTAGGTCACTACCTTCCTAGTTTACTACCTTCCTAGGTCACGACCTTCCTAGTTCACCACCTTCCTAGGTCACTACCTTCCTAGGTCACGACCTTCCTAGTTCACCACCTTCCTAGGTCACTACCTTCCTAGGTCATTACCTTCCTAGGTAATTACCTTCCTCGGTCACTACCTTCCTAAGTCACTGCCTTCCTAGGTCAATGCCGTCCTAGTTCACTACCTTCCTAGGTCACTTTCATCTGCCTCAATCTGGAAAGCACACTGGGTCAACTTCTGTTGTTTTAAATGTACTATACAAATAAACGACTTGACTTGACACACACACACACACACACACACACACACACACTACAGTAACACACACGCACACACACAAACAAAAACACACACACACTACAGTAACACACACACACACACACACACACACACATAGACACACACACACACATACACATAGACAGACATACACACACATGTACACAAACACACAAACACAAACACAAACACAAACACAAACACATACTACAGTAACACACACACACACACATACACAAAAACACACACACAAACACACACACTACTGTAACACACACACACACTGCAGTAACACACACACACACACACACATATACACATAGACAGACATACACACACACATACACAAAAACACACACATACACACACACACACACACACACACACACACACACAAACACACACACTACAGTAACACACACACACACACACACACAGATATACACACACACAAACACAAACACAAACACAAACACATACTACAAACCCCTGGGGGTCAGGTCTCGGGAGGGAAGGCCTCTGCTGCAGGCCTCTGCCTGCTTCAGTGGTCACCATGTTCTTGTGTCGGAGAGGAGCTTCACTCCACACACACAGACTGACTGAGGACACACACACAGGGACACACCCTGACACACACACACACACACACAGACCGACTGAGGACACACACACACACAGGGACACACCCTGACACACACACACACAGACTGACTGAGGACACACACACAGGGACACACCCTGACACACACACACACACAGACTGACTGAGGACACACACACACAGGGACACACCCTGACACACACACACACAGACTGACTGAGGACACACACACACAGGGACACACCCTGACACACACACACACACAGACTGACTGAGGACACACACACACACAGGGACACACCCTGACACACACACACACACACACACACACACACAGACTGACTGAGGACACACACACAGGGACACACCCTGACACACACACACACAGACTGACTGAGGACACACACACACAGGGACACACCCTGACACACACACACACACACACAGACTGACTGAGGACACACACACAGGGACACAACCTGACACACACACACACACACAGACCGACTGACTGAGGACACACACACACACAGGGACACACCCTGACACACACACACACACACACAGACTGACTGAGGACACACACACACACAGGGACACACCCTGACACACACACACACACACACACACACAGACTGACTGAGGACACACACACAGGGACACACCCTGACACACACACACACACACAGACCGACTGAGGACACACACACACAGGGACACACCCTGACACACACACACACACACACACACAGACTGACTGAGGACACACACACAGGGACACACCCTGACACACACACACACAGACTGACTGAGGACACACACACACAGGGACACACCCTGACACACACACACACACACACAGACTGACTGAGGACACACACACAGGGACACACCCTGACACACACACACACACAGACTGACTGAGGACACACACACACAGGGACACACCCTGACACACACACACACACACACAGACTGACTGAGGACACACACACAGGGACACACCCTGACACACACACACACAGACTGACTGAGGACACACACACACAGGGAAACACCCTGAAACACACACAGACACAGACTGACTTCAGATTCAGATTCAGATTCAGATTACTTTATTAATCCCGAGGGAAATTAAGGTGCAACAGTTGACACAGGGGGAATAAATGCACACACAAAAATACTAATACCTAAGCTAAAAAACAAAACAACAACTAACTAAATAAAACTATTATAAACAAAAATAGTTAAAATAATTCTAAATGAAATCTAAATGTATTGATAAATGAAGATAAATGTACAGTATTATTACAGTAGTACGTAGGTATATACAATACACAACAATACGTATAGTGCAAATTGGCAGAATAATATATTAATAAATAAATCAACTGAAAAGTGACATGTGAAAAGTGAAAAGTGAATTCGGATTTGAAATAGAATTTACAGTGCAAAGTACAATGAGATGATTACAGTGCGTTGACCAAAACATAATAGTAAGTACGTTGGCCTCAGGTCACTGAGTCTCCACTGTCCCTCTCACTGACCCGAGGTAGATGAGTTAAAGAGTCTAATGGCCACAGGAAGAAAGGACTTCCTATGGCGTTCTGTGGTGCACCTGGGTGGAATGAGTCTGTTGCTAAAGGTGCTTCTATATGAGGTCAGCACCTGATGGAGAGGGTGAGAGTTGTTGTCAAGGATACTACGCAGCTTGCGCAGCATCCTTCTCTCAGACACCACCAACAAGGAGTCCAGCTGGACCCCCAGGACAGCGCCAGCCTTCCTGACAATCCTGCTGATCTTGTTGGTGTCTGCTGATCTCAACCTGCTTCCCCAGCACACGACTCCGGAGAAGATGGCACTGGCTACCACCGACTGGTAGAACACATTCAGCATCTTGTTGCAAACGTTGAAGGACCGGAGCCTCCGCAGGAAGTAAAGACGGCTCTGGCCCTTCTTGTAAACAGCCTCAGAGTTCTTGGCCCAGACCAGTTTGTTGTCCAGATGAACTCCCAGGTATTTATATTCCTGGACAGCTTCAGCGGACACACCCTTGATGGAAATGGGTGTGGGGGTAGATTTCCTCCTGTGGAAGTCCACCACCATCTCCTTCGTCTTGTCAGTGTTGAGCTGCATATGGTTCAGCTCACACCACTCAACGAAGGAGTCCACGACGCCCCTGTACTCCTCATCGTTTCCCTCGCTGACACAACCAACAACTGCAGAGTCGTCCGAGAACTTCTGCAGATGGCAGGACTCTGAGTTGTACTGGAAGTCTGAGGTGTACAGGGTGAACAGGAATGGGGAAAGAACAGTTCCCTGTGGAGCACCAGTGCTGCTGACCACAGTGTCAGACACACAGTCCTGCAGTCTGACAAACTGTGGACGACCCGTCAAGGACGGGTTAGGACACACACACACAGGAACACACCCTGACACACACACACACACACACACACACATACTGACTGAGGACACACACACACAGGGACACACCCTGACACACACACACACACAGACTGACTGAGGACACACACACAGGGACACACCCTGAAACACACACACACACAGACTGACTGAGGACACACACACACAGGGACACACCCTGACACACACACACACAGACTGACTGAGGACACACACACACAGGGACACACCCTGACACACACACACACACACAGACTGACTGAGGACACACACCCAGGGACACACCCTGACACACACACACACACAGACTGACTGAGGACACAAACACACAGGGACACACCCTGAAACACACACACACACACAGACTGACTGAGGACTCAAACACACAGGGACACACCCTGACACACAAACACACAGGGACACACCCTGACACACACACACACAGGGACACACCCTGACACACACACACACACACACACACAGACTGACTGAGGACACACACACAGGGACACACCCTGACACACACACACACACAGACTGACTGAGGACACACACACACAGGGACACACCCTGACACACACACACACACACACACAGACTGACTGAGGACACACAGGGACACACAGGGAGACAGAGTCTCTCTCTCTCTCTCTCTCTGCCCTGTGGTTAGAAGGCCCCAGCCTAGGAGGAGGAGCCTGTTGTCCTGGCAACCAGGAGTCCAAAGCTGGAAAAACAACTCTCTCTCTCTCTCTCTGCCCTGCGGTTAGAAGGCCCCAGCCTAGGAGGAGGAGCCTGTTGTCCTGGCAACCAGGAGTCCAAAGCTGGAAAAACAACTCTCTCTCCTAGGAATTAGACACGGGGGTCCGGAGCAACACAGGAACGTGAACAACAACACAGGACAGACGAGGCAACACAATAAGTCTCAATATAAGTATAAGTATAAATATGAGTATTAGTGTGTAAGTGTGTGTGTATGAGGGCTGGGTCCGGTGGGGGGAGCCTCCTGCTGGAGGGGAGAGGAGCAGAGAGACTGGGGCCTGAGGGGTGAGAGGAGGGGAGAGGAGCAGAGAGACTGGGGTCTGGGTGAGAGGAGGGGAGAGGAGCAGAGAGACTGGGGTCTGGGTGAGAGGAGGGGAGAGGAGCAGAGAGACTGGGGTCTGAGGGGTGAGAGGAGGGGAGAGGAGCAGAGAGACTGGGGCCTGGGTGAGAGGAGGGGAGAGGAGCAGAGAGACTGGGGCCTGAGGGGTGAGAGGAGGGGAGAGGAGCAGAGAGACTGGGGCCTGAGGGGTGAGAGGAGGGGAGAGGATCAGAGAGACTGGGGTCTGGGTGAGAGGAGGGGAGAGGAGCAGAGAGACTGGGGCCTGAGGGGTGAGAGGAGGGGAGAGGAGCAGAGAGACTGGGGCCTGAGGGGTGAGAGGAGGGGAGAGGAGCAGAGAAACTGGGGTCTGGGTGAGAGGAGGGGAGAGGAGCAGAGAGACTGGGGCCTGAGGGGTGAGAGGAGGGGAGAGGAGCAGAGAGACTGGGGTATGGGTGAGAGGAGGGGAGAGGAGCAGAGAGACTGGGGTCTGGGTGAGAGGAGGGGAGAGGAGCAGAGATACTGGGGCCTGAGTGAGAGGAGGGGAGAGGAGCAGAGAGACTGGGGCCTGGGTGAGAGGAGGGGAGAGGAGCAGAGAGACTGGGGTCTGGGTGAGAGGAGGGGAGAGGAGCAGAGAGACTGGGGCCTGAGGGGTGAGAGGAGGGGAGAGGAGCAGAGAGACTGGGGCCTGGGTGAGAGGAGGGGAGAGGAGCAGAGAGACTGGGGCCTGAGGGGTGAGAGGAGGGGAGAGGAGCAGAGAGACTGGGGCCTGAGGGGTGAGAGGAAGGGAGAGGAGCAGAGAGACTGGGGTCTGGGTGAGAGGAGGGGAGAGGAGCAGAGAGACTGGGGTCTGGGTGAGAGGAGGGGAGAGGAGCAGAGAGACTGGGGTCTGGGTGAGAGGAGGGGAGAGTAGCAGAGAGACTGTGGGGCCTGAGGGGTGAGAGGAGGGGAGAGGAGCAGAGAGACTGGGGTCTGGGTGAGAGGAGGGGAGAGGAGCAGAGAGACTGGGGCTCACCGGCTAAAGCAGGTTGAACTGGTTGCCTCAGTTTGTTGTTGCCGGCGGTGAAAGACGTAGTCGGTAAGCAGGATAACGTTCTAACTATTGATCTTTTATAGCTTGATGCACCGTTTTTCCATGTTTTATATCTAGTCCAGGATCCTGTCGCTTCACAGTCCTCACTAGTGTTGTGCTTTGTGCTTAAGGCGATGGAGCAGGAGGGACGGACTGGCAACACATGTGTCCAGTGATTTAACTGGAGTTTTAACAAGGATTGTTTGGGTAAAAGGGAAATATATATGAATTGTTGTGTAGTAAATCTAAATGTGTTTGTGTATTAGATAGGAAGTTTATGTATGTTTCCTTTGTTTCAGGCATCTCCTACAATCACTGTTTTTCCCATACTAAATGGTTATTGTGACGACGCATACCGTTTAGATCACTAAACGGTATGCGTGCATTGTGCTGCGTGTCTCATGTGTGTATTGGGCTGCGTGTCTCATGTGTGTATTGGGCTGCGTGTCTCATGTGTGCATTGGGCTGCGTGTCTCATGTGTGCATTGTGCTGCGTGTCTCATGTGTGCATTGGGCTGCGTGTCTCATGTGTGCATTGGGCTGCGTGTCTCATGTGTGCATTGGGCTGCGTGTCTCATGTGTGCATTGTGCTGCGTGTCTCATGTGTGCATTGGGCTGCGTGTCTCATGTGTGCATTGTGCTGCGTGTCTCATGTGTGCATTGGGCTGCGTGTCTCATGTGTGCGTTGGGCTGCGTGTCTCATGTGTGCATTGGGCTGCGTGTCTCATGTGTGCATTGTGCTGCGTGTCTCATGTGTGCATTGGGCTGCGTGTCTCATGTGTGCATTGGGCTGCGTGTCTCATGTGTGCATTGGGCTGCGTGTCTCATGTGTGCATTGTGCTGCGTGTCTCATGTGTGCATTGTGCTGCGTGTCTCATGTGTGCATTGGGCTGCGTGTCTCATGTGTGCATTGGGCTGCGTGTCTCATGTGTGCGTTGTGCTGCGTGTCTCATGTGTGCATTGTGCTGCGTGTCTCATGTGTGCATTGTGCTGCGTGTCTCATGTGTGCATTGTGCTGCGTGTCTCATGTGTGCATTGGGCTGCGTGTCTCATGTGTGCATTGTGCTGCGTGTCTCATGTGTGCATTGTGCTGCGTGTCTCATGTGTGCATTGTGCTGCGTGTCTCATGTGTGCATTGTGCTGCGTGTCTCATGTGTGCATTGTGCTGCGTGTCTCATGTGTGCATTGGGCTGCGTGTCTCATGTGTGCATTGGGCTGCGTGTCTCATGTGTGCATTGGCTGCGTGTCTCATGTGTGCATTGGGCTGCGTGTCTCATGTGTGCATTGGGCTGCGTGTCTCATGTGTGCATTGGGCTGCGTGTCTCATGTGTGCATTGGGCTGCGTGTCTCATGTGTGCATTGGGCTGCGTGTCTCATGTGTGCATTGGGCTGCGTGTCTCATGTGTGCATTGGGCTGCGTGTCTCATGTGTGCATTGGGCTGCGTGTCTCATGTGTGCATTGTGCTGCGTGTCTCATGTGTGCATTGGGCTGCGTGTCTCATGTGTGCATTGTGCTGCGTGTCTCATGTGTGCATTGTGCTGCGTGTCTCATGTGTGCATTGTGCTGCGTGTCTCATGTGTGCATTGGGCTGCGTGTCTCATGTGTGCATTGGGCTGCGTGTCTCATGTGTGCATTGGGCTGCGTGTCTCATGTGTGCATTGTGCTGCGTGTCTCATGTGTGCATTGGGCTGCGTGTCTCATGTGTGCATTGGGCTGCGTGTCTCATGTGTGCATTGGGCTGCGTGTCTCATGTGTGCATTGGGCTGCGTGTCTCATGTGTGCATTGTGCTGCGTGTCTCATGTGTGCATTGTGCTGCGTGTCTCATGTGTGCATTGGGCTGCGTGTCTCATGTGTGCATTGTGCTGCGTGTCTCATGTGTGCATTGTGCTGCGTGTCTCATGTGTGCATTGTGCTGCGTGTCTCATGTGTGCATTGGGCTGCGTGTCTCATGTGTGCATTGGGCTGCGTGTCTCATGTGTGCATTGGGCTGCGTGTCTCATGTGTGCATTGGGCTGCGTGTCTCATGTGTGCATTGGGCTGCGTGTCTCATGTGTGCATTGGGCTGCGTGTCTCATGTGTGCATTGTGCTGCGTGTCTCATGTGTGCATTGGGCTGCGTGTCTCATGTGTGCATTGGGCTGCGTGTCTCATGTGTGCATTGTGCTGCGTGTCTCATGTGTGCATTGGGCTGCGTGTCTCATGTGTGCATTGTGCTGCGTGTCTCATGTGTGCATTGTGCTGCGTGTCTCATGTGTGCATTGTGCTGCGTGTCTCATGTGTGCATTGGGCTGCGTGTCTCATGTGTGCATTGGGCTGCGTGTCTCATGTGTGCATTGTGCTGCGTGTCTCATGTGTGCATTGTGCTGCGTGTCTCATGTGTGCATTGGGCTGCGTGTCTCATGTGTGCATTGGGCTGCGTGTCTCATGTGTGCATTGTGCTGCGTGTCTCATGTGTGCATTGTGCTGCGTGTCTCATGTGTGCATTGGGCTGCGTGTCTCATGTGTGCATTGTGCTGCGTGTCTCATGTGTGCATTGGGCTGCGTGTCTCATGTGTGCATTGGGCTGCGTGTCTCATGTGTGCATTGTGCTGCGTGTCTCATGTGTGCATTGGGCTGCGTGTCTCATGTGTGCATTGTGCTGCGTGTCTCATGTGTGCATTGTGCTGCGTGTCTCATGTGTGCATTGGGCTGCGTGTCTCATGTGTGCATTGGGCTGCGTGTCTCATGTGTGCATTGTGCTGCGTGTCTCATGTGTGCATTGTGCTGCGTGTCTCATGTGTGCATTGTGCTGCGTGTCTCATGTGTGCATTGGGCTGCGTGTCTCATGTGTGCATTGGGCTGCGTGTCTCATGTGTGCATTGTGCTGCGTGTCTCATGTGTGCATTGGGCTGCGTGTCTCATGTGTGCATTGGGCTGCGTGTCTCATGTGTGCATTGGGCTGCGTGTCTCATGTGTGCATTGGGCTGCGTGTCTCATGTGTGCATTGGGCTGCGTGTCTCATGTGTGCATTGGGCTGCGTGTCTCATGTGTGCATTGGGCTGCGTGTCTCATGTGTGCATTGGGCTGCGTGTCTCATGTGTGCATTGGGCTGCGTGTCTCATGTGTGCATTGGGCTGCGTGTCTCATGTGTGCATTGTGCTGCGTGTCTCATGTGTGCATTGGGCTGCGTGTCTCATGTGTGCATTGGGCTGCGTGTCTCATGTGTGCATTGTGCTGCGTGTCTCATGTGTGCATTGGGCTGCGTGTCTCATGTGTGCATTGGGCTGCGTGTCTCATGTGTGCATTGTGCTGCGTGTCTCATGTGTGCATTGGGCTGCGTGTCTCATGTGTGCATTGTGCTGCGTGTCTCATGTGTGCATTTAAGTTTTTATATTTGAATAATTTATTGATTTTACCCTTTTTTGTTGGAATCCTGAGTGCGCCCTCTATAGGTGGTGAAGGTGCAACCCTTTAAATGGCTGCCAGGCGCGCATGACGAGGAGAAGGCGGGACGCAAATACCGTCATTGACCTCGGTTCTCGGTCGCTGAACCACGCTCCGTTTGGGCCTATGCATCCTTTATTTGCTGAATGTAATAACTTGGACTTTGAAATTGCAACGACATCCTTATTTTGTATTATCTTTTTTCTTTGCAATAAAACCGGCATCATTGGACAGTCAAACTCACGCGTTGGATTATTGGCAAGAACTGCGAGTCTGACACTGCTTCTACCGCTTTCTCCATTGTGGTCAAATCCAGTAAGAACGTAGGAACTTAGGATTTATGGGTTAAAGGAAAAACTCAGCTGTTTTTGCCACTACAACACGTCAATGACGATGCTTGGATTTACCCGAGGATATTCACGCAAGCCGGACACAGGAATGTCGGCCTAACGCGTGGTGAACTTCAAACAAAGAAACGCTTCAACGGAGGTATGTGCTCGAAGAGATCATTCTTTTGATGGATTTTTCGTTGACAAACAATATTGGAATAATTAAGGAACAAGTTTCATGGAATATTTTTGCGTTAAGGAACTGTGATATTTGTTTTATGGAAGTTAATGCCGAAGCGGCCAAGCAATTGAATGAGTGGATTCACGGCCTACTTTGAGTGTATGAAACCAGAAGATACTTTTTGAAGATACTTCTTGGAAATTATATGAACTGTTTTGAACCTTTTTGAACACTTTGGAATTAAGAGACAGAAGAGAAATATTTTTCGTTGTTTTGGGAAGTTTATTTTGAGAACAATGTTGTCTAGTAACGACGCGGCCGAAGTGACTGTTCTAAACATGAGTGAGCAGGCCGCGCGTTTGCGCGCAGCTAGATCAGGACAATTGTCTCATGTAACAAGGAGAATGAATATTGTGAATACTTTGATGATGAGTGAAGAATCCCTCGACGAAGTAAAAGGAAACATGGTTAAGTTTTATGAAATACTTGAAGAGTTTAACAATTCGAATTCATTTTATGTTCATGAGTGCTTGGATGAGGAATCACGCAAAGATGATGACGAGAAGTGGTGTAAACCGCGATTAGCGCAAATAAGTGCTTTTATTGCAAATGTGGATAAATGGCTTTCACGAATAGAAAACCCTCATGGTCTTAGCTTAGGTGCAGTTACGTCTTCCGCTGAACAAACGGAAGAGCCAGAGTCTCTGGCTGAATCTGTTGATCGAGGAAATGATGAACGTAATGTCGACACGAACACGGATGCAAACGATGATGACACCAATGCACACGTTGATAACACCGATGCGCTATCAGTTGTGTCCAAAAGGTCATCTAGAGCGTCTTCATCATTGCGTATCGATGCAGAAGCAGACCGACTAGCTTTAGTTGCCAGAGTTGCGAAATTGAAGGAGAAACATGCAATAGAAGCACAGGAGGAAACGTTAAGGAAAAAGAGAGAAATGTTGGATTTGGACACAGAAATGAAGCAGCTTCTGTAAAAATCAACTATCTAAAAGAAGCTGAAATGAATATGTCTAACCCCATGCAATCTAACACTGCTGTATCTAACCCTGTGTCTTCTGTTAAAATGCCTGTATTAGGTGCTGAAGCAGCTCAGACCACGTTTGATGCATCAACAGCTATGCAGGCGCACCTGGAGAAAAGGCCAGACTATTCGCTCCTTTATGATAGCACTGCTCCAGCAGTCAGGACTAAGACAGGTGCCAATGTACAATTCCCCTGCCTGCTTTAGCTACAGATAGGCAGGACAGCAAGCCTGTTTTCTTCCCAGGGTCAGTGGTGATATTATGCCACGACAGTTACACACCTCAATCATATAGCTTTCCCTATGCTCTACATCAGGCCTACCTCATCAACTAAGGCATTCATCTTCCATTCCCCTGTCATTTCCCAGTCATATGCTAGCTCAGATCAAGCACTCGTTCACTGTGACACACAAGCAAATTCCCTCTTCAACCAGCTCATCGCAGGAAACTCACATGATCAAAGTTTTGGAGAATCAAAATGAATGAACCAAGGATGCGGGATCCTGAAAACAGCAACTTTTGACTCCACCTGCCTCAAGGAAATATCCCACTATTTGACGGACAAGTGCTAGAGTACAAAGTCATTCATTCACTCATTTGAAAACATGAGTTGAACAGAAAGAAAACGGAAGAATAAACAATAGAGTACAGGTTACAATTTCTGCATTCAGTACAACTAAGGGCCAGAGCAGACGAGACTCGTCAAAAGTTGTGAGTACATGTTCCCCGACAGAGGCTATCGAAAAGCAAAGCAGTGTTAACTGACAGGACAACCTTTGGAAAAGGAATACAAAGATGACATTGTGCATACATGGAAAAAAGTCTTATCCTGGACTCCAACATGAAATCTGAAGATGTCCAAACATGCTGCAGGATTATGCATTGTTTCTTCAGGAGTGCTGCCAACGCTATGGATGGAAATGGAGTACATGCAGGAACTGGACACCATGCCAACATGGAGAAGCATTGCCTCAAGTTGCCCTTCCAAGCTCAGGAGGATAATGGCTTAACAAGGATCATGAGCTACAAGAGCGCCTACCAGCGTCGGGTAACGGGCGTTCAGATCTTGTCTCTTTTAATGAAAAAGAAAGCCAGGAGTAGCAGCTGATCACAGTTGTCGGGACCTCAAGAATCAGTCAACACAGTAGAAGCTACGGTTAGATTCCCCTACTCTGTCACAGCTTTCAAAAAGTCAATCTGGCCGGTAGTGAGCCACTAGTATTGACTCTTGGCCCAAAAAGAGACGAAGCCTGAACCCTCTTGCCCCCTCTGTAGCTCAAAGCACACATTGACTTGTTGCAAAGACTTCTCAAAGAAAAATGCATAGAGACAAGATCAGTTTCTTAAAGACCAAGGGCATCTGCTTTGGATGTCTCTCCGCAGGCACATTAGTAAAGACTGCAAAAAGCGACTAACATGTAAAGTTTGCAAGAAAACTCACCCAAGCGTCTTGCATATTGAGATTAAAGACGGCACAGCTCAAGAAGCAGAAAAACCCTCTGGTGTTATAGGCAGTGCATCAGCAGAGTTATGTGGTCATATAGGGGGCCGGGGACCAAGAGTGCGCACTTTCCATCGTCCCAGTTAAGGTTAAGGCAGCAAAGGGCAGTCAAATCTTACAAGTGTATGCGCTCCTGGATCCAGGGTCTTCTGCCACCTTTTGCTCAGAGGAGCTCATGACACGTCTCAATCTCAAAGGAAGGAGAACACAAATTCTTCTACGAACAATGAACCAAGAAAATTCTGTTCCCACTCATGTTGTCTCAGGAATTGAAGTTTCAGCATGGACAGCGACAACTTCTCACCTCTTCCTGACACTTTCACTCAGAAGGAAATGCCAGTAACCACTAACAAAGTCCCAAGGCAAGAGTGACTTAGCGCAATGGGCGTATTTAAGTGAAGTCAAAATCCCCTCTATTAGTGCAAAGGTAGAGTTGTTAATTGGAACAAATGCTCCAACCCTGATAGAGCCGTGGGAGGTTGTTAATAGCCAAAGTGGGGGACCTTATGCAGCTTAAAACACTACTGGGGGGGGTTGTAAATGGGCCACTTAGATGTGGAACTGGCAATGCAAGGAGTGTTACTGTGAATAGGATTTCAGTGGCAAGGCTAGAAGAGCTTATGATCTCACAGTATAATCAGGATTTTTGTGAAGTTGCCTCTGAGGAGAGAACTGAAATTTCCATTGAGGACAAAGGATTTCTGAAAATGGCCAACAAGGCAGTTCTGAATGATGGGACATTACAATCTGAATTGCCTTCAGAAAGGTGGATGTCTGTTGCCAAACAATCGCCAAATTGCAGAACAGCGCCTCCAGAGCCTAAAAGAAAAATGAACAGGATGAGCAATATAAACGGGAATATATTGCATTTTTCAAAGACATCTTTGAGAGTAATTATGCAGAGGAGGTCCACAGGAAGAACTCGCACAGTCAACAGGAAAAGTATGGTACTTGCCCCACCATGGGGTGTACCACCCTAAAAAGAAAAAGCTTAGGGTGGTCTTTGATTGTGCTGCCTCTTACCAGGGTGTATCCCTTAACACCGAACTGCTGCAGGGACCTGACCTGACAAATTCCCTCATTGGAGTCATCATCAGATTTCGCAAGGAGCCTGTTGGAATCAGTCCGACATCAAGTCAATGTTCCATCAGGTAAGAGTAGCTAGATCTGATGTAAATTACTTGCGATTCCTATGGTGGCCCAAGGTGATACAGTCAAGCACCCAAGGAACACCGTAGCTTG
>JANIIK010002081.1:0-34000 GCA_027704905.1 Muraenolepis orangiensis | reverse complement strand
ATTTGTTTAGCAGCTATAGCGGTCTACAGTGTATTGCTGCTATAGCAGTCTATTAGCAGGGGTTCCCAAACGCCGGGCCGCGGACCGGTACCGGGCCGTGGAGGTGTTACTGCCGGGCCGCGAAACAGCTGTGTGTTTATCATCATATTTGACTCAAATAATTTGAGTATAGGTGAACGGCAGGCGGTATAATCTATATATAGAGATGATATATATAGTATAATCTATATATATAGATTATATAGCGGTATATATGGGTGGTATAATCTATATATATAGATTCAATATATATCGGCGGCATAACGAGAGACTTTCAGTTGCACGCGCTACTAAAGAGACTACGCGCTAGTGACGTGTCGGTCGAACGAGCCGGTTTGTGTTACGGGCGCTCCGCGTACATGCGCGTTTATACTGAAATCGAGCCCTGCCGTTTTGTTAGGGGTGTGTGTTGACACACACTTTGACAACCGGTCCGCGAAAATTGACAACTGCTCCGCGAGATTTTTTTCATGTATCTGCCGGTCCGTGGCACAAAAAAGGGTGGGAACCCCTGTATTATAGAACAGTTTCATCCATCATGCTATGGAAATAAGCATCTCTGTGTGTTTCAATATAGGCTATATATTTTTGCAAGGAGGGACTCCTACAATAGAGTAGGCTAATGCTACGTGGTAAACGGACTGGCATTTATATAGCACTTTTATCCAAAGTGTCACGCCTCACATTCACCCATTCATACACACCTTCATCCACCGACGGGCGGAGTCAGCCATCAAGGAGACAGCCAGCAGGGAGTCGGGAGAAGTGAGGGTAAGGGACACCTCTGGGGACACTTTTGCTAGGAGGAGCCTGGAGGGGGGGGGATCGGACCAGCAACCTTCGGGTTGTGTGTGATGACCGCTCTACCTCCTGAGCTGCTGGGAATCATCCAGCGCTCATCTCCTGTCTTGTCATTTACAATAACAAATGATTCTACCCAACTAGTATGTGTCCCGTGTACCGTGAGCCCCCCCCCCCCCCTGGAAAGATAATGAAAGTCATAGAAAGAAATAAAGCAAAGACACTGAGGGATTTATGGTCCTTCCCGTCACATTCACAGATATTAGGGCCTCTGTCAAATCCAAAGCTGCACGCTCTCTCTCTCTCTCTCTCTCTCTCTCTCTCTCTCTCTCTCTCTCTCTCTCTCTCTCTCTCTCTCTCTCTCTCTCTCTCTCTCTCTCTCTCAATCGTCCCGGATCTCCAGCTGAGTCCGAGCGGCGTGTCCGCAACAGCGCGATGAATAAACTGGTGGCAGTAAAACGGTGATCCTTATCAAAGCCGACGCGCGGCTTAAATGTATGCTAGTATATAGCGACGGCCCGCTATCTGTTATCGAGAGAGAGAGAGAGAGAAAAGAGTTGGGAATGCCCGTGATTCAAGCTGCTGCTGCTGCTGTGTTATTCATGGTGATAAATCACATCACCTTGAACACACAACGGCAAAGGGCAGCGTCCACTCCCACTGTTGGTGTCCTCCAGCGCATTTGGGTCTGCAGAATCCTTCACCTGTCATATGCTGTATGTGTTTGTGTGGAGAGGATGTGGTTGGCAGCTGGTTTGAGCAGCCTCACCTGCACACCTGGATCTAAATCTGGAGGATTGAATCCTCTTTTATTGGTCACATACACACACACACACACACACACACACACACACACACACACACACACACACAAACAGAGAAATGTGTTTCTCTGCATTTAACCCATCCTAGTATTAGGGGCAGTGGGCAGCTATTGTATATATAAACAGCTGCCCGGGGAGCAGTGCCTTCTGGTGCCTTGCTCAAGGGTTACCTTGGCAGTGCAGTCCAGAGGTTGGAACGGCGTTCTACATGTGCCTTGGAAAAGCCACTTTGGTGGCGTGAAAGCAGCGCTGCTACAATGCGCTTTCCTCATGGAGCATCAAGTGACCGGATAGAAAATATGACAGCTAAATTAATCCTAAGGATGTAAAAGGTCTCCGTGACTCTCATTAAAAGGCCTTTTGACAACGTCCAGCAAATGGACCATTTTCCAACTGCCGAGGCAAGAGAGAGAGAGAGAGAGAGAGAGAGAGAGAGAGAGAGAGAGAGAGAGAGAGAGAGAGAGAGAGAGAGAGAGAGAGAGAGAGAGAGAGAGAGAGAGAGAGAGAGAGAGAGAGAGAGAGAGAGAGAGAGAGAGAGGGCCCTTTCATTGATATCAACATTTGTTGATATGGCAACTAGATGTAGGACAAGGATGAACGTGTACTGTTACCGCTATTCGTACACATTTCTCTACCCACAGTCAATATAGGAATAAACGTATCTGAATAGAACAGGGTTGGCACCAGGATCTACTACTACTACTACTACTGGTTAAACGCTAGGGTTCCCATATTAAAGTAGAATCCCACCAGCCAGCCACAAATCTCTAAATTGTAAGTACAAGCACCTAAAAAAGATATAATGCGGATAATGCGGATAAACGGTGATCAACATTTGTGTATTTTTGGCCCACAGTCATGTGAGGGGCCACCAGGGTTTAGGATAAAGAGAGAGGAGAAGCCCACCAAAATCAGGAAAGAGCTGGGATACACGGCCACACTGGGACCATAAGTGGTCCTCATGGTGGTCATATCTAAGATCACGCTGGCCTGTGTGAAAACAACCAGCGCCTTGGTGTGTGTCTGTGTGTGTGTTTGCACACACAGTACAGGGAAAGAGGGGATAACATACAAGAGAGAGAGGAAAAGGAAAGAGAAAGGGGAAGGAAACAGGGAGAAAGAGAGGGGAAGGAGGGAAAGAGAGAGAGAGTGAGAGAGTGAGAGAGAGAGAGAGAGAGAGAGAGAGAGAGAGAGAGAGAGAGAGAGAGAGAGAGAGAAAGAGAGAGAGAGAGAGAGAGAGAGAGAGAGAGAGAGAGAGAGAGAGAGAGAGAGAGAGAGAGAGAGAGAGAGAGAGAGAGAGAAAGAGAAAGAGAAAGAGAGAGAGAGAGAGAGAGGAGGTGATAAGGAAGAGAGGAGCAAGGGAGGAGAGGAGGAGGAGGAGGGGGGATATAATGGATGACCACGGACAGCACTGCAGCAAGCCAGGCTGGTCACCCTCACGTGGGCCTGAGGAGGCCAGGAGGACGGGGACTGAATGAGACGCCGTCGTGTCTCTCTCTCTCTCTCTCTCTCTCTCTCTCTCTCTCTCTCTCTCTCTCTCTCTCTCTCTCTCTCTCTCTCTCTCTCTCTCTCTCTCTCTCTCTCTCTCTCTTTCAACCTGCTCTGGAGAATGTTTTGACGGCTTCGCTGTTTTGCCAACGTGGTTATTATTATTATTTTTTAATCCAAGGTAAAGCACATGAATGAGTCACGAATGCCAACCGCTGTTTTAGTTAGCCGCTGTGTGATGAGTGATGAGAGTATTATGAGGCTATCGGTGGCCTTCTCCTCCTCCTCTTCATGTACCGCACGCACGCGGGTGACTTATGAACGGCTCTGATCGTCGCGCTCCATTCGCTTTAGTCTTTTGTTCCAGTGGACACGAGAGAGTGTTAGCGAGACCACATCTAGCCCCTCCTACCCCCCTCCGCTCCTATTGGCCCCCTATGACGTGTGCATCGCTCCAATGGGGACATGGCACGCATTCAGTCATGCTGCACACGCACGACCAGCACCTGCCATGACTCGCCTGCCTGCTAGCTAAATCTAAATCTAAATCTGGAGGATTGAATGGTCTTTATTGGTACATACGTACATGAACACACACAGTGAAATGTGTGCATTCAACCCATACTACTATTTAGGAGCAGTGGGCAGCTACTGTATATACAGCTGCCTCTGGAGCAGTGTAGGGGGGGTGCCTTGCTCAAGGGCACCTCGGCAGTGCCCGGGTGGGTTTTTTGGGGGGGGATCAAAGTGCCTTTGATGAACGGAGTACAGATCAGATCAGATCAGATCAGCTCAGCTCATGTACGACAGAGAGAGACGCTTTGGCACAGTGCCTGCCTCCCCTCCTAACACACCTCGTAACACGTGCACAAGGCAACCCCCCCCCCGTTTCAGATTCACACATAGAACCCAGAGTAGAACCCAGCAGAATGTCTTGTCACAAGCCCGGTGACAAACACACTGCAACGTGTTCTCTTGAACAAGGAAGCCCTCTCTCAGTCTCTACAGCCCTGCTTCCAAAGAGGATTAGGATTATTTAAATCACAGAAAAGCAAACTCCGGTCCGACCTACGGTCTGAACTATGGCATCACGTGCTGTACGTAAAAAACCCCGGTAGAAAGTCTTTTCTACCGGGGTTTTCAACCGGTTATCTTCAACAAGGAGGCCCTCCTTTTATAACGGCACAGGAGAAGTCTGGGCAGTCTCTGCCCCGCTTCCAAAGAGGATTAGGATTATTTTATAATCACAGAATAAGAAAGTGGGTTCTGAACTATGGAGAGGCTGGTTTGGTGCGAGAAGGAAGCAGCCGGCGCTCTCTCTCTATCACTCAGCCTGAGGTTCCCTGCTCCTGACCGGGCGCTTCATTATGTGCAGGAGGAAAGCAAACGGAGGCTCTTCTTCAAGGCTGTTGGCTGTGTCGGAGGAGCCTTGCCCCGCCTTGGAGGCTTCCTGATTTGGTGAATGGTAAATGGACGGCCTTTCATACTCTCATGGCTTTTATTTTAAAGCACTGCCTTACAAGCCATGCCTCACATTCACCCATTCATTCATTCATACACACACACACACTCATCCACCGACGGCAGAGTCGGCCATACAAGGAGACAGCCGGCAGCGGTTAGTGGTTTCTCTTGCTCAAGGACACCTCAACCTGTATTATGACCTGAGGAGGAACAGGGGATCGAACCAGCAACCCTTCTTGGTTGTGAGGCGACCGCCTCCTGAGCTACTGCCGCCCCAATGATTTGTAATTCTAAGATCTCTTGGTAGCCCCCTCTCTCCGTCCATCTTTCCCTTCGCTCTTTCTGGAATCTGGAAGAGTTGTTTCCTGTGGCTTCATTTGGGCGCCTGTCTTTGAATCGGTCACGATGTCTTGGTTTTCCTTAGTGTCTCTCTGACTCTCTGACTCTCTGTCTCTCTGTCTCTCTGTCTCTCTGTCTCTCTGTCTCTCTGTCTCTCTGACTCTCTGACTCTCTGTCTCTCTGTCTCTCTGTCTGTCTGTCTCTCTGTCTCTCTGACTCTCTGTCTCTCTGTCTCTCTGTCTCTCTGACTCTCTGACTCTCTGACTCTCTGTCTCTCTGTCTCTCTGACTCTCTGACTCTCTGACTCTCTGTCTCTCTGTCTCTCTGACTCTCTGTCTCTCTGACTCTCTGACTCTCTGACTCTCTGTCTCTCTGACTCTCTGACTCTCTGTCTCTCTGACTCTCTGTCTCTCTGACTCTCTGTCTCTCTGACTCTCTGACTCTCTGTCTCTCTGTCTCTCTGACTCTCTGTCTCTCTGTCTCTCTGTCTCTCTGTCTCTCTGACTCTCTGTCTCTCTGTCTCTCTGACTCTCTGACTCTCTGTCTCTCTGACTCTCTGACTCTCTGACTCTCTGACTCTCTGACTCTCTGTCTCTCTGTCTCTCTGACTCTCTGACTCTCTGTCTCTCTGACTCTCTGACTCTCTGTCTCTCTGACTCTCTGACTCTCTGACTCTCTGTCTCTCTGACTCTCTGACTCTCTGTCTCTCTGACTCTCTGTCTCTCTGACACTCTGACTCTCTGTCTCTCTGACTCTCTGACTCTCTGTCTCTCTGACTCTCTGTCTCTCTGTCTCTCTCTCTCTCTCTCTCTCTCTCTCTCTCTCTCTCTCTCTCTCTCTCTCTCTCTCTCTCTCTCTCTCTCTCTCTCTCTCTCTCTCCCGTGGCGTCTGGTGGTGGTGGTGGTGGTGGTGTTGGCGGTGGTGGTGGCGGTGGTGTTAGGTCTGTACTTATCCCAGCCCTCACAGCCAGGGTCTAAAGGATTGTTGGGGTATTTCCTCAAGAGACACCGCGGACATGGAGAAGCCGGGTACCTGATATGTACCTGGCGTCCGATCTGGTATTCCTCCGTCCGAAAATGATGCATGGTAAGCCACAGCTTTCAGAACCATGTCACGATATATAGACCTTAGTTCCATGTCCTTACACAGCCACAGTTAGAGTTCCACAGCCGTGGTCCCCTCACCTGTACTGGACCCCACCCTAAACACCTCCCATGGCCTCTGAACTGACCCCTACCATGTGATGTGAACAGTGGCGTGGTGTTTTGGATCCCAAGAAATGTTTTAATTTCTCTTCTGAACAGAGAACAAGAGGCACAAAGGCTGATAGATGTTTCAAAAAGTACGTCCTAGGTTATTACTAGGAAATTCATCACTCATAACTCATCATAGTCATAACTTTGTGTTTTATTGTGGGTAAACTCAATGTTGCCTGACTGAAGAATCCCTAATGGTTTTCTTTGGGGTGCCGGGCGTCTCTTAGGGCGCTCATACCCCTGTCGCCCATCACTGTCATACAGAACTGATATTTTCCTATGCAGGCAACCCGTCCATTTCAGTGAGAGGCCCTTTACACCTCAGACTTCCAGTACAACTCTGTGTCCTGCCATCTGCAGAAGTTCTCGGACGACTCTGCAGTTGTTGGTTGTGTCAGCGAGGGAAACGATGAGGAGTACAGGGGCCTGGTGGACTCCTAAGTTGAGTGGTGTGAGCTGAACCATATGTAGCTCAACACTGACAAGACGAAGGAGATGGTGGTGGACTTCCGCAGGAGGAAATCCACACCCACACCCATTTCCATCAAGGGTGTGTCCGCTGAAGTTGTTCAGGAATATAAATACCTGGGAGTTCATCTGGACAAAAAACTGGTCTGGGCCAAGAACTCTGAGGCTGTTTACAAGAAGGGCCAGAGCCGTCTCTACTTCCTGCGGAGGCTCCGGTCCTTCAACGTTTGCAACAAGATGCTGAACGTGTTCTACCAGTCGGTGGTAGCCAGTGCCATCTTCTCCGGAGTCGTGTGCTGGGGAAGCAGGTTGAGATCAGCAGACGCCAACAAGATCAGCAGGATTGTCAGGAAGGCTGGCGCTGTCCTGGGGGTCCAGCTGGACTCCTTGTTGGTGGTGTCTGAGAGGAGGATGCTGCGCAAGCTGTGTAGTATCCTTGACAACAACTCTCACCCTCTCCATCAGGTGCTGACCTCATATAGAAGCACCTTTAGCAACAGACTCATTCCACCCAGGTGCACCACAGAACGCCATAGGAAGTCCTTTCTTCCTGTGGCCATTAGACTCTTTAACTCATCTACCTCGGGTCGTGAGAGGGACAGTGGAGACTCAGTGACCTGAGGCCAACGTACTTATTACTATTATTTTTTGGTCAACGCACTGTAAATCATCTCATTGTAAATTTGCACTGTAAATTCTATTCAAATCCTAATTCACTTTTCACTTTTCACTTTTCACATGTCACTTTTCAGTTGAGTTATTTATTAATATATTATTACTGCCAATTTGCACTATACATATTGTTGTGTATTGTATATACCTACGTATTACTGTAATAATACTGTAAATTTATCTTCATTTATCAATACATTTAGATTTCATTTAGAACTTTTTTTTAACTATATTTTTGTTTATAATAGTTTTATTTAGTTAGTTGTTGTTTTGTTTTTTTGCTTAGGTATTAGTATTTTTGTTTGTGCGTTTATTCCCCCTGTGTCAACTGTTGCACCTTAATTTCCCTCGGGATTAATAAAGTAATCTGAATCTGAATCTGAATTTGGAATTCACCCCTTTTCCCCTTGAGAGACAGAAAACCCTACAACGCATTGTCACCGTTATTATTTACCATATGTACTGTACATTTGAACAGATTGTAAACAATGACTTCATGAAAACAATTGAACTATCCCTTATAATGTTCCAGCTTGAATAAAAGTGATAGTGAGAGGACAGATTCCGATGTAGGGATCCAATCACAATGGCTTAAGATGTGCAACTTGATGGTTTGTACTGAATGAGATCCTGTCAACAGATTGAAACAGCAGGCTGAGGTGTTAGCAGTAGTGTTAAACCAGGGGAACCTGCATCAATTCAACTCTCACCCATCAGTGTTCAAACACTACGGGGCCTCATCGGGGTAGCCTATGACAGGAATGCCCTAATTAGCCCCGTTAATTGGTGTTCAATTGACCGTCGAGCCGAACAGATTTGCAATGTGGTCGGTGTTAAAGCCCGCTTCCTCACGGGAAAGACTCACATTAATCCTCCATCAGGGTTTCTCCACACTTTTTTCTGCGCTGGGTTTCGTTCCATCTTGTCAGAAGCCGGTCGTCTGTTTGATTTGTTGTTGGTCCTCTCTTCAGTGGTAGTATTCAGTGTATTCAAATATTCAGTGGCTAGACCTCAATGCCTTTCAGAGTACATTTATTACCATGGATTCAACCTAGGATACAATGTTTAATGTATAACAGAAGATAAAATACAATATATATATATATATATATATATACACTGTATCTATTTATCTCTATATATATCTCTATATATATATCTATATATATACACATTGTATCTATTTATCTCTATATATATCTCTAAATATATATCTATATATACACTGTATCTATGTATCTCTATATATATCTATCTATATATATACACACTATCTATTTATCTCTATATATATCTCTATATATATATCTATATATATTTACACACTGTATCTATTTATCTCTATATCTATCTATCTATATATCTATATATATATACATACTGTATATATTATCTCTATATATATCTCTATATATACACTATCTATTGATCTCTATATCTATATAAAAAGATAGGTCTTTATATCGCTTTTTTACTAACTCTTTTACTTTTATGTATGTATGTATTGATACAAATACATACATATATTCACATGAACGTACACATACAAATGCATATATATATCTATATATATACACCGTATCTATTTATCTCTATATATATCTCTATATATATATATATATATATATATATACACTGTATCTACTTATCTCTATATATATATCTATATATATATATCTATGTATATATACACTGTATCTATTTATCTCTATATATATCTCTATATATATATCTATATATATATCTATATACATATACATACTGTATCTATTTATCTCTATATGTATCTCTATATATATATCTATATATATACAAACACTGTATCTATTTATCTCTATATATATCTCTATATATATATATCTATATATATATACACTGTATCAATTTATCTCTATATATCTATATGTATATATGTATATATACACTGTATCTATTTATCTCTATATATATCTCTATATATATATATATACACTATCATTTTATCTCTATATATATCTCTATATATATATATCTATATATATATACACTGTATCTATTTATCTCTATATATAGATATATATAAATATATATCTATATATACACACTGTATCTATTTATCTCTATATATCTCTCTATATATATCTATATATATACATGCACTGTATCTATTTATCTCTATATATATAGAGATATATATATCTCTATATATACACTGTATCTATTTATCTGTCATATATATCTCTATATATATATCTCTATATATATCTCTATATATATACACTGTATCTATTTATCTCTATATATAGAGAGATATATCTATTTATATACATACACTATCTATTTATCTCTATATATAGAGAGATATATATCTATTTATATACATACACTGTATCTATTTATCTCTATATATATCTCTATATATCTACATATATACACTGTATCTATTTATCTCTATATATATCTCTATATATATATCTATATATATACACACTGTATCTATTGATCTCTATATATATCTCAATATATATATCTATATATATATATAGATATATATAGAGATATATATATATACATATACTGTATATATTGATCTCTATATCTCTATATATATACATACAGTGTATCTATTTATCTCTATATATATCTCTATATATATCTCTCTCTATATATATATATATACACTGTATCTATTGATCTCTATATCTATATAAAAAGATAGGTCTTTATATCGCTTTTTTACTAACCCCTTTACTTTTATGTATGTATGTATTGATACCAATATACACGATGTATGTATATATGTATGTATTGATACCAATACATACATATATTCACATGAACCTACACATATATATATATTCACATATATCATTTAATAGAATAAAAAGTTGTAAATCAAGTCCCATTTAGTGCAGAAAGAGAAGTCCAATCCAACAGGACTTCATTGAGATGCTCCTGCATTCAGAAGCCTTCACTTCCTTTGGGCTCCAAGGACTTTTCAAAGCTCTTCTTGGGTGGACCTCTGCCCATCAAAACAACCCATTGGGCTGCTTTAGATTGGCTAGAACATGACACGTTCCATGTGGATTCTACCACCTTGTGATGCCTTCAATAGTATCATGTGTGGGTTGAAGTAGACTTCAATAGAAATGTGTTTAAAAAACGTTCACCATGAGGCAAACACCACCGTGTACTCAACCCAATCATATGAATTGTATTCTGTAAATATACGTTCAATAACTCCTGTAAACATAGTATACGTTTCAAAAACATTATTGGAGAATAAATGTATTTATTTGATGTATTTTATATATATATATATATGGTATAAAAGAGTCTTAAAAGTAATGTTAGTTTCCTAATAATACTCAAGTAGTACTGACTTTAAATGGATGCAAATTCCTTGTATGTGTAAATTGACTTGGCTTTAAACCTACATTGAATCAGATTGATGTGTTTATATCAGTGGCAGCTTGTTAATGCAGGGCGCAAGGGCCCTGGCCCAATCAAAATGCAGATGGCTCATTTCTAGTCATGTTTGAGGAAGACATGTCTTGTCACGGTCCAACCCAGCTCTTCACACTCCTAGTCCTGGATCTCCGCGGGCTTCCTGGATCCGCGATGTCACCGGACTCCGTTCCGCGATGCCACTCCATGTTTTCCCTGTCAGCCGTTTCACACTGAACTCACCTGTTGTCAATCGCTCCTCATTGACCAAGCTGTATTCAAGCCATGTCTGTTGTGTTACTCAATGCTGGATTATCACCCGGATTTTTCCAAAAAAAATCACGTTCGTATCAAGTTAAGTTCATTGTGTTCTGTCTATTGATCCATCTGGAGCCATCTAATTAGGCGTTTACCACCTCTAGCTGTCTTCTTGTCAATATCGTATTACTGAAAAATACCAACAATTTAAAATGTAACATACCTACGATCAGATGCAGTTGTACCGTTATTTCGTTTTTACTTTTCTAACAATAAGTGGTTCTAATCATTGACTTTAGATGAGTCTTTACCAGAGTCAGGATAAAGGACACTACTGCTGGTCAGTACGCTGTTGAGTTGGACACTACTAACGTTAAGCGTTTACAGGAGTCACAGCTTTTCCCACTTCTCTCATCCATAACCAAATGTAACGTTAACTTAACCCCACAGAGCATATTCAGTTTGTCACTGCATTCATCTTAAAGAGGGCGGTTGAATGTGTTTACAGTTGCCTGTTATACCTGTTATGCCTGGGAGGTTCCCAACCCTGGGCTCCATCTCTTCTCCCCCCTACCGTCCGGTCGTCGGTTCCGCAGCATCCGTACAACGACTACCAGGTTCAAGGATAGTTTGATCCACAGGCAGTGACCTACTGAACTGCTAGGAGTGCTGCCACTATCATACCATTGTCATTAACATTACACTGTCATACTTTGCTGGACTCATTACAGTTACTGCACTGTTCTGCACTGAATTCATAATGCTGCTGCACTACTGGCACTTTAAAATGCTTTTTAAATGCTTTTCTGCACAATTCAACAAACACTCCATCAGTAACATTCTAGTAATTTTTTTTATAATTTTTATTGTGTACAGTATTGTTACAGTACATTGTAAGTACAGTACATAGTATATTGTGTTAAATTGTAGTATAAACTCAAACTGCAGGAGGGAATGGGGAGTAAGCATTCAATTCTACTTGTATATGGATATTCAAAATATTAAATCTTGAACCTTGAATGAAGGAGTAGGTAGGGGTCAGAGGTCATTAAGGAGCAGGTAGGGGTTAGAGGTCATTAAGGAGCAGGTAGGGGTCAGAGGTCATTATGGAGCAGGTAGGGGTTAGGGGTCATTGAGGAGCAGGTTCAGGAGAACATATCTTTATAACTGAACATGATGTGTGCTGCTAAGTTGTTCCCAACACAAGGAAATCAATAATCACTTCATCAGCTCCAAAAACAAGGAAATCAATATTCACTTTATCAGCTCCCAACACAAGGTAATCAATAAAAATCTAGAAATTGAAGTCTTTCTTTTTTTTATACCGAGGGAAATGAGTTGTCTGCATTTGACCCATCCTAGTGTTAGGAGCAGTGGGCAGCCATTAGTACAGCGCCCGGGGAGCAGGGTAGGGGGTGCCTTGCTCAATGGCACTTAGGCAGTAACCTGGCTACTGCCCCCCCCCCTTGTGTGCGTCTCTATATGTGTGTCTCTATATGTGTGTTTGTGTGTATGTTTCCATATATGTGTGTGTGTGTATGTGTTTTTGTGTGTATTTCTATATATAAATATATATATATATGTGTGTGTGGTAATGGATGCTTTTATATTGCAATTTTATCCAAAGCTACATTTTTTGTGTGTGAATGTGTGTATTTTATATTTGTGTGTGTGTGTGTGTGTGAGACACAGAGACACTGAAGAACCATACCTCCCTAACCAGAACCCAAACCCAGGGAGGAGGTCCTCCTGGGTGAATGTGGACTGGAAGGTGTGGATGAGTGTCAGTGTGTCTGAGGACCCTCCTCCATCTGGGGACACTCTGTAGAAGGAGAGAGAGCCAGCAGGCCGGTCCACATACACTCCTACTCTGTTAGAGGGGGGGAGATCTATGGCTGTTACACTACGGTTGTACCAGACAGAGTAACCATCATCAGTACAATAAAGACTCCAGGACTTGTTGTTGAATCCAAGCAAGCTGTCATGACCCCCTCCTCTCCTAGTGATTCCTCTGTATGTCACTCCAATACCAACATATCCTCCTTTCCTCTCCATCTCCACCTCCCAGTAACAGCGGTCAGTCAGACCCTCTCTACACAACACCTGGTGATAGGAGTCAAATCTCTCCAGGTGATCAGGATACGACTCCTCCTCTCTAACCCTCGTCACCTTCCTGTTGTCCTCAGACAGAGAGAGTCCTCTGTTGGCTGTGTTTGGGTCCAGTGTGAGTTCACACTCATCTGATGGGAGAGAGAACCAAAGACATGATGAGTCTACACAGAAATACTCCTGATGAGGTCATCAAGATATGAGCCGTTTGGAGTCAGTTCAATAAACCCTTTAGAAATGGGTGGAGCCGTGAATAACCACTGAGGAAGAAAAAGTACTTCATTGGAAAGTACACACATATAAGTACAATGATTAGATATATTATAATCAATTAATATATATATATTTAGATCATGTTCTAAATATAAAATACACATATAAATATGATGAATATATATATATAGTTATATATTCATATATGCATTTTTATAAAATAATAGATACATTTTACATCATGTTTCTGAATATATTAAAATTTAAAGGATTCATTGTGATGGTTATCAATAGTAATATTGATATTATACATGATGTCCACCATCAAGTATCTTATCAATATATTCATATATCGATAAGATACATGATGTGATGTCCACCGTCATGTAGCTTATCAATATATTAATATATTGATAAGATACATGATGTCCACCATCATGCATCTCATCAATATATTAATATATTGATAATATTCATGATGTCCACCATCATGTTCATTCCCAGTAGGACGTCACCTCCTGCTGTGTGGATGGACTTTCAATCTGAGGAGTTAGTGTGTTGTTGTGATGACTCAAACTAAACAGACACTTACACTTCTTTAGAGTCGACATCAGGTCAGACAGTTTCTTCGTCTCCATGCACTTCTTTACAGCTGGTTCCAGGTCAGGCAGCTTCTTCATCTCCATGCACTTCTTTACAGCTGGTTTCAGGTCAGGCAGCTTCTTCATCTCCATGCACTTCTGCTTCATCTCCATGTCCAGTGTCTCCTTCAGCTGATCCAGGGATCTCCTCAAGGTCCCTGCGTATGACGGAGGAGGAGGGACCTCCACTTTGGTCCAGTCCCTGGTGTTTGGAGGATTCTTCAGGGAACTGAAGCTCTGGAGGAAGTGGAGGTGGTCTTCAGTGTGTGAGAGCTGCTTCACCTCTGAGCTCCTATTGGTTAGATCTTTAACTTCCTGCTCCAGCTCTTTGATGAGGCCTTCAGCGTGTTTCTCTATGGATTTCAGTTTCTCTTTAACGGTTTGTTTGTGATCATCCCGACACTTTTTAACGCAGCTCATCAGAGCGTCGAGGACCTGGTCACCATCGGCTAGCTCTCGGTCTGCGTCTTCTTTGCTGCGCGTTACTGCGTCTTTGATCTCCTGAACCTTTCCTTTTCTCTCCTGGATCATCTGCTGATCTTCAGACTCTATCTTCCCCAGCTGGGCCATCTTCAGCTCATATTCCTCCTTCAAAGGTACAACAGGATGGGACCTGTTGTCCCCCTCTGTACAGAACTGACACACACACACCTGTTCAGTCTGGCAGAAGAGCTCTAGAAGTCGGCCGTGTTTCGTACACATCCTGTCTTCTAGACGGTCCTGAGGCTCGACCAGCTTATGTTTCTTCAGAACTGCGACTCTCTGATGTGGCTCCAGGTGGGAGTGGCAGAAGGAGCTCTGACACACTAGGCAGGACTTGACAGCCTTCAGCTTGGTCCCGGTACAGACGTCACAGGGAACTTCTCCTGGTTCAACACAAGGCTGCTCTTTGGCCGGTACGGACCGTCTAAACTCGTCCACCATCTCTGATATGAAGGTATTGACCCGTAGATCGGGTCTTGTGTGGAACAGCTCGTTGCAAAGAGGACATTTGAACTGGACCTTGTCCTCCCAGAACGTGGTGATACAGGCTCTACAGAAGTTGTGTCCACATGGTGTGGAAACTGGACTCTTGAACACATCCTGACAGACGGAACAGGAAAAGTTCTCCTCAGACCAGGAAGATTTAGCAGAGGCCATTCCTAGAACACATTGTTGAATCAAGTTAGAAAACAACCTTTTTTTAAACGTATTAAAGTGTTTAGACAACAGTTTTAAGCGGAGAGACAGTAAGGGAAAAAGAGTGAGAGCAGAGAGAGAGAGAGAGAGAGAGAGAGAGGGAAAAAGAGTGAGAGTACTACTACTACTACTTCTATTCCACTACTACTACTAACACTACTGATAAAACTACTACTACAACTACTAATTAGTACTTATAATACTAATACTTATAATACTACTACTACTATTACTTATACTACTACTACTACAACTCATACTACTACTACTACTACCACTACTACCATCCACTACTTCTACTACTACTTCACTACCACTACTAATACAACAACTACTAATACTACTACAACTACTATTTGAATTCTACTACTACCACTACTACTAAAAAAAACGATATTTAAAAACGTATTAAAGTGTTTAGAGAACAGTTTAAACTACTACTACTACTACTACTACTACTACTACTACAACTAATACTACTCAAACACTACTACAAATACTTATTCTACTACAACTACTACTACTAATTACTACTTATAATACTACTAATACTAATACAACTAACTACTACTACTACTACTACTTATAATACTACTACTACTATTACTTATAATACTACCACTACTACAACTACTACTACTTATAATACTACTACCACTACTACCATCCACTACTACGACTAATATTAATACTACTACTCCTACTCACAGCTACTACTAACACTACTTATATTAATACTACTACTCCTACTCACAGCTACTACTACTACGACTACTATTCCACTACTACTACTACTATTCCACTACTACTACTACTACTACTACTACTATTAAAACTACTACTACTACGTATTTTACAACTACTATTACTACGACTACTATTCCACTCATACGACTACTACTACTACTACGACTACTATTCCACGACTACTACTACCACTCCCCTACTATTACAACTACTACTACTACTAACATTACTGATACTACTACTACTACTACTCAACCAGTACTACAGATACTTATTCTACTACTACAACTACTACTACTAATACTAATACTAATACAACTAACTACTACTACTACTTATAATAATACTATTACTATTACTTATAATACTACTACTACTACAACTCATACTTCTACTACTACCATCCACTACTACTACTACTCCACTACCACTACTAATACAACAACTAATACTACTACTACTAATACTACTACACCTACTACTACTACATATACTAATGATTACTACTACTACTACTACCACTACTACTATTACAACTACTACTCCTACAATCCACTACTACTACCACTACTACTACCACTACTACGACGACTACTACTACTACTAACTACTACTACTCGAATTATACTACTACTACTACTACTACTACTACCATCCACTACTTCTACTACTACTAACACTACTAATATTAATACTACTACTACTACTCACAGCTACTACAACTACTACTCACAGCTACTACTACTACTACTACTACTATTCCACTACTACTACTAATATTACAACTACTACTATTACAACTATTACTACTACTACTACTACAATCCACTACTACTACCACTACTATCACTACTACTACTAGGATGACGACTACTACTACTACTACTAACAACTATTACTACAACAACTACTACTACTACTCGAATTATACTACTACTACTACTACTACTACAAAAAACGATCTTTTAAAAAGTTATTAAAGTGTTTAGACAACAGTTTAAAGTGGTTATAATGTCCCTATATGTGTATATATCTCTATCTAAATGAGTGATGGAGTAGCGTAGGGCTTGATATAAACATATAATACGCATCTAATACTACATGAACTTAACATTGGTCCACCATCAAAGTGTGTCCGTTGGAACAGGCTCCCTGGTGCAGAACTAACTCTTTGAAGCCCTTGGTCAACACTCACTACTCACCTTAGAATGCTGTCCACCGCTTAGTTGGACAAAGGCTGGTGTCCTTTCAACTGTCTCTCTCCTCGTCGCGTCTCAAAGAGGAACTGTTATCTCCGTGTCGCGTCTTGCCTTTTATGCTCCGGTAAGCATTGTTTCCTCGGAAGTGACGTCATGGGGGCGGGGCCACAGCAAAGAAGACGCAGACCGAGAGCTAGCCGATGGTGACCAGGTCCTCGACGCTCTGATGAGCTGCGTTAAAAAGTGTCGGGATGATCACAAACAAACAGTTCAAGAGAACCTAAAATCCATAGAGAGACAAGCTGAAGGCCTCATCAAAGAGCTGGAGCAGGAAGTTAAAGATCTGACCAATAGGAGCTCAGAGGTGAAGCAGCTCTCACACACTGAAGACCACCTCCACTTCCTCCAGAGCTTCAGTTCCCTGAAGAATCCTCCAAACACCAGGGACTGGACCAGGGTGGAGGTCCCTCCTCCTCCGTCATACGTAGGGACCTTGAGGAGATAAGCTGAAGGAGACACTAGACATGGAGATGAAGAAGCTGCCTGAACTGAAACCAGCTGTAAAGAAGTGCATGGAGATGGAGAAGCTGCCTGACCTGAAACCAGCTGTAAAGAAGTGCATGGAGATGGAGAAGCTGCCTGACCTGAGGTCGACTCTAAAGAAGTGTAAGTGTCTGTTTAGTTTGAGTCATCACAACAACACACTAACTCCTCAGATTGAAAGTCCATCCACACAGCAGGAGGTGACGTCCTACTGGGAATGAACATGATGGTGGACATCATGTATCTTATCGACATATTAATATACTGATGAGATGCATGATGGTTGGTATCTTTTACATAATGCATAACCATCACAATGAATCCTTCTTCTGTAAATACAACATATATTATTACTGTAACAATATTATTTATTAATGATGAGTATTATGAGTGTTATTATTATTAGACAATCATAATCAGGATGCTGTTAATCATACTTGTATGTGTATTTTATATTCAGAACATGATCTAAAATATATCTAATAATATATGTGAATAAACATATTTTATATACTAATATATATCACTATATAATAATGTTTATATTAATAAATAAAATATATATAAATATTAATATATTATAATAAATTGATTACGTTCTAATTATATATATAATTTATAATAATATATATTTTCATCATACTTTAGGTCCTAGGAAACTAGGCAACCAATTATTAGAACCACCTCTCCTATCAAAGTCACAATTGTAGTTATCCAAGGTTAATGTTGGCAACTGCTAGCGTTTAATGATGTCCTATCTATAAATCAAGAGAGTACTTTCCAATCAAGTACTTTTTCTTCCTCAGTGGTTATTCACGGCTCCACCCATTTCTAAAGGGTTTATTGAACTGACTCCAAACGGCTCATATCTTGATGACCTCATCAGGAGTATTTCTGTGTAGACTCATCATGTCTTTGGTTCTCTCTCCCATCAGATGGGTGTGAACTCACACTGGACCCAAACACAGCTCACAGAGGACTCTCTCTGTCTAAGGAACACAGGAAGGTGATGATGGTTGGAGAGGAGGAGTCGTATCCTGATCACCTGGAGATATTTGACCCCTGGGACCAGGTGTTGTGTAGAGAGGGTCTGACTGACCGCTGTTACTGGGAGGTGGAGGTGGAAGGAGGAGGTGTTAGTATAGAAGTGACATACAGAGGAATCACTAGGAGAGGAGGGGGTGATGACAGCTGTCTTGGATTCAACAACAAGTCCTGGAGACTTGATTGTTATAATGATTATTACTCTGTCCAGTACAACGGTAGTAGAACAGTCATACGTCTCCCCCCCTCTAACAGAGTAGGAGTGTATGTGGACCGGCCTGCTGGCTCTCTGTCCTTCTACAGAGTGTCCCCAGATGGAGGAGGGTCCTCAGACACACTGACACTCATCCACACCTTCTAGTCCACATTCACCCAGGAGGACCTCCTCCCTGCGTTTGGGTTTGGGGGTTATGGTGTCTCTGTGTCGCTTGTAGCAACACATATAGAAACACACACACACAAAAACACCCACACACATACACACAATATACAGACAGACACACACACACACACAAACACACCTACGCAAATATAGAGAAGTACACACACACTTATAAATACATACACAGACATATCAAAAATACACACACACACACATACACACACACATACAGACACACACACACAGTATATAGACACACACATACACACGCAGACAAATATATAGTAGTACACACACACACATACACACACATTTTTATACACACACATATAAAGAAATACACAAATAAACACAAACACACACACACACACACACACACACAAATATAGAAACGCACACACACACATATAGAAATAAACACACACACACACACACACACACCTTTTTAGAAATAAACACACACACACACAGATACAGATACCTCTGTATTTTTCATTCTATTGTTCTATAGTACTTTGATATTCTGTGTATATTAACATTCTAAAAAAGCTCTGATATGAGTTTCTAACATGGATCCTGATTGATATTCTGTTCATCGGTAATATTGGGATCAATATTTGTGAATATTGATTTCCTTGTGCTGTGAGCTGATAAAGTGAATATTGATTTCCTTGTGTTGGGAACATCTTAGCACCACAGCATGTTCATTTATTAAAGATATGTTCTCCTGTACCTGCTTCTCAATGACCTCTAACCCCTACCTGCTCCTCAATGACCTCTAACCCCTACCTGCTTCTTAAGGACCTGTAATCCCTACCTGCTCCTTAATGACCTCTGACCCATACCTGATTCTTAATGACCCCAAACCCCTACCTGCTCCTCAATGACCCCTAACCCCTACCTGCTCCTTAATGACCCCTAACCCCAACCTGCTCCTTAATGACCCCTAACCCCAACCTGCTCCTTAATGACCCCTAACCCCTACCTGCTCCTTAATGACCCCTAACCCCAACCTGCTCCTTAATGACCCCTAACCCCAACTTGCTTCTTCATTCAACATTCAAGATTTTGATTTGCCATATGCAACAAGTAGAATTGAATGCTTACTCCCCATTCCCTCCTGCAGTTTGAGTTTATACTACAATTTAACACAATATACAATACTATGTACTATACTTACACTGTACTGTAACAATACTGTACACAATTAAAATGACAATAAAAACAATACATTGACTGATGGAGTGTGTTGAATTGTGCAAAAAAGCCTTTAAAAAGCATTTTAAAGTGCCAGTAGTGCAGCAGCATCATGAATTCAGTGCAGAACAGTGCAGTAACTGCAATGAGTCCAGCAAAGTATGACAGTGTAATGTTAATGACAATGTTATGATAGTGGCAGCACTCCTAGCAGTTCAGTAGGTCACTGCCTATGGATAAAACTATCCTTGAACCTGGTGGTCGTTGTATGGATGCTGCGGAACCGACGACCGGACGGTAGGGGGGAGAAGAGATGGAGCCCAGGGTGGTTGGGAACCTCGCAGGCATAACAGGTATAACAGGCAACTGTAAACACATTCAACCGCCCTCTTTAAGATGAATGCAGTGACAAACTGAATATGCTCTGTGGGGTTAAGTTAACGTTACATTTGGTTATGGATGAGAGAAGTGGGAAAAGCTGTGACTCCTGTAAACGCTTAACGTTAGTAGTGTCCAACTCAACAGCGTACTGACCAGCAGTAGTGTCCTTTATCCTGACTCTGGTGAAGACTAATCTAAAGTCAATGATTAGAACCACTTATTGTTAGAAAAGTAAAAACTAAACGGTACAACTGCATCTGATCGTACGTCTGTTACATTTTAAATAGTTTGTATTTTTCAGTAATACAATATTGACAAGAAGACAGCTAGAGGTGGTAAACTCCTTAAAAGATCGCTCCAGAGGGAAAGACTGTTGCCCTGTGTGCAACTACAGAATGAAATTAAAACAAACCAACAGGACCAAGGATGTGTCAGGGCAGGGTAGAGGTATAGGACCCGAAAGCAGAGTGACAGAAGCCAGGTAGAACAGGTGTTTAATGATCGGCGCACACGCCGATTAACGCCAGCAAAAGGCAAAAGGTACAGACAGGGCAAATCCAAAAAGGTGGTCAAGGCAAGCAGAGGTCGTCAACAGGATGTCGAGGGTTCAAAAAGGTACAAAAAGGCAAAAACAAGGTCGTTCTCCAGGTGAGGGTCAAAGCACGGAGGATCAATAGACAGAACACAATGAACTTAACTCGATACGAACGTGATGCTTTCGGAGAAATCCGGGTGATAATCCAGCATTGAGTAACACAGACATGGCTTGAATACAGCTTGGTCAATGAGGAGCGATTGACAACAGGTGAGTTCAGTGTGAAACGGCTGACAGGGAAAACACGGAGTGGCATTTCAGAATGGAGTCCGGTGACATCGCGGATCCAGGAAGCCCGCGGAGATCCAGGACTAGGAGAGGAAAGAGCTGGGTTGGACCGTGACAAGAATGTACCTATTCTACTGAGTACATGTACTGACAATATACCTATTATACTGAGTACAAGTACTGACAATGTACCTCTTATACTGAGTACAAGTACTGACAATATACCTATTATACTAAGTACAAGTACTAACAATGTACCTATTATACTAAGTACAAGTACTGACAATGTACCTATTATACAGCATGTACTGAGTACTTCCTGTACTGACTACAGACTACAGTATCTTAGTCTTCTTCCTGCTGTAATAAAGTGATATATGATGATATATTAGTGATATATATTGATGATACATCACAGATCAGAGTTGACTACAGTATCTTAGTCTTCTTCCTGCTGTAATAAAGTGATATATGATGATATATTAGTGATATATATTGATGATACATCACAGATCAGAGTTGACTACAGTATCTTAGTCTTCTTCCTGCTGTAATAAAGTGATATATAATGATATATTAGTGATATATATTGATGATACATCACAGATCAGAGTTGACTACAGTATCTCTGACTCGGTAACAAAGCATGATGAACCAGTTGGTCCAGTTCCCCTCCCAGTTCAGTTCCTTTCAGACTAACCTCTTCTAGGCTGTTGTTCCATGACTTCACTCAGTCATGAACTATAATAACCTTATTAACATATGAACCATAGACAGAGAGCTCTGAGGACTAGAAGCTCAGACACACACAGTCTCTGACCGTACTTTGATTCATTTAGAATAAAATCAGAAGTGTACACACATTGTAACATGATGGCATTTATTATTCAGAAGCATACACTTTAATCAATATAGACTATTGATAACTGACTGCAACTGTTCACTCTGAAATGGTTCACAGTCTTGTTGGTTGGATTCTTCTTGTGTTGTTTCCTGGTTTGTTTTTCAGGTTACACCCTTTACAGGCAGGAAGGCACACACACACACACACACACACACACACACACATACACACACACACACACACACACACACACACACACACACACACACACACACACACACACACACACACACACACACACACACACACATGTATCAAAGCTGTAGTCATGAGGACTAATTGTTTAGCTGAACTTTAACCTTTAAACTAGTGTTGTACAACATTTAGAGACTGAAAACACCATTACTACAGTTTATTATTATTTATTTTTTAAATAGCGGCATTTAAATGAAACTAAAGAGTGTGTTTGATGTAAAGTATCTTAACAATAGTTATCTATACATGCGTATCTGTGTAAAGATAAGTGTCTTTAATGATGGTGAATATTAATGTTTTTTTGGATATGCACACATATTGTATATCTTATATAAAGTGGTTCTGTATTGTGAATGAATGAAGGGTCAGCATTAAGGTAAAGAGGAATAGCTTCTAAGTGTCTTGACTGAACAATAGAATAACAGCTAAAACATAGAAGAGGTTCAACTTGACCAAACTGTTGAAAGTTGTGGTGGATTATTGTAAATGTCATTATTTTAGTCACTTTATGCTTGACAATAGTTAGTAAAACAAAAGCTGTGAACATCCACAGTGAAAGATGCCGTTAGTCTGCTTCATGTCTAATGTGACTTGGACATAAAGCAGACTAATGGCCTCTTTCCATGTGTCTCTTCTTGTTAGGAGAAGCATTAAGAGAGTCTTTATTGATGGATAACTGGCCATTGTGCTATTGTGACCACATGGCCACAAGACACACAGCTCCACAACACAGTGAGAGGGAAAAGGACTTGGCTCACACACCCATTAGTCAGCTGATGTCACAAAGTGCTGGACCAGTTGAGGCTCACCAAGTGACTGATTGGCTTTAATTGGCATCTATTCTGAACTCTAAGAAAGTGCATCTAGTGCTTGATGACACGAACATCAGGAAAGAGTTTGGCCTCCAAAGAGGACATTAGAAACAGGTTCAGTGTGTGCAGTCTAATGGATTTCCCTAATAAACGGCCAACACGCTCCTCATCTGGACCGGAGCGTTTCCCTGACTCAGACTAAGTCTTAAAGGGCATCGCTGACAGGGAACCGGAGGACCTGTGAGCACAGGCTAGACCTCAATGCCTTTCACAGTACATTTATTACCATGGATTCAACCTAGGATACAATGTTTAATGTATAACAGAAGATCAAATACAATATATATATATATATATATACACACTGTAGCTATTTATCTCTATATATATCTATATATATAGATATATATACACACTGTAGCTATTTATCTCTATATACAGTATATCTCTATATATATATCTATATATATACACTATCTATTTATCTCTATATATATCTCTATATATATCTATATATATATATATCTATATATACACACTGTAGCTATTTATCTCTATATATATCTCTATATATATACATACACTGTATCTATTTATCTCTATATATATCTATATATATACACTGTATCTATTTATCTCTATATATATAGATATATATATATATATATAGAGATATATATACACTGTATCTATTTATCTCTATATATATATCTATATATATCTATATATAGATATATATAGATATCTATGTATATACACTGTATCTATTTATATCTATATAAAAAGATAGGTCTGTTGTGTTACTCAATGCTGGATTATCACCCGGATTTCTCCGAAAGCATCACGTTCGTATCAAGTTAAGTTCATTGTGTTCTGTCTATTGATCCATCTGGAGCCATCTTATTAGGCGTTCACCACCTCTAGCTGTCTTCTTGTCAATATCATATTACTGAAAAATACCAACAATTTAAAATGTAACAGACGTACGATCAGATGCAGTTGTACCGTTATTTAGTTTTTACTTGTCTAACAATAAGTGGTTCTAATCATTGACTTTAGATGAGTCTTCACCAGAGTCAGGATAAAGGACACTACTGCTGGTCAGTACGCTGTTGAGTTGGACACTACTAACGTTAAGCGTTTACAGGAGTCACAGCTTTTCCCACTTCTCTCATCCATAACCAAATGTAACGTTAGCTTAACCCCACAGAGCATATTCAGTTTGTCACTGCATTCATCTTAAAGAGGGCAGTTGAATGTGTTTACAGTTGCCTGTTATACCTGTTATGCCTGCGAGGTTCCCAACCACCCTGGGCTCCATCTCTTCCCCCCCTACCGTCCGGTCGTCGGTTCTGCAGCATCCGTACAACGACTACCAGGTTGAAGGATAGTTTGATCCACAGGCAGTGACCTACTGAACTGCTAGGAGTGCTGCCACTATCATAACATTGTCATTAACATTACGCTGTCATACTTTGCTGGACTCATTACAGTTACTGCACTGTTCTGCACTGAATTCATGATGCTGCTGCACTACTGGCACTTTAAAATGCTTTTTAAATGCTTTTTTGCAGAATTCAACACACACTCCATCAGTCACTTTATAGTAATTTTTATTATCATTTTTATTGTGTCAGTATTGTTACAGTACAGTGTAAGTATAGTACATTGTGTTAAATTGTAGTATAAACTCAAACTGCAGGAGGGAATGGGGAGTAAGCATTCATCACTTTATCAGCTCCTAACACAAGGTAATCAATACAAATCTATGTGTGTGTTTTTTAATTCTTTTTAACTTTATATTTAATCCCGAGGGAAATTAGTTGTCTGCATTTGACCCATCCTAGTGTTAGGAGCAGTGGGCAGCCATTAGTACAGCGCCTGGGGAGCAGCGTAGGGGGTGCCTTGCTCAACGGCACTTAGGCAGTAACCTGGTGTTTCTGGGTCTTGAACCGGCGACCTTGCGGCTCCCAAGCTGAGTCTTTATCCACTGAGCTACTGCCCCCCTTGTGTGCGTCTCTATATGTGTGTTTGTGTTTATGTGTTTCCATATATGTGTGTGTGTATGTGTTTTTATGTGTGTGTTTGTATTTATATATGTGTGTGTGTGTTTGTATTTATATATATGTGTGTGTCTGGTAATGGATGCTTTTATATTGCACTTTTATCCAAAGCTAAATTTTTTGTGTGTGAATGTGTGTATTTTATATCTGTGTGTGTGTGTGTGTGTGTGTGTGTGTGTGTGTGTGTGTGTGTGTGTGTGTGTGTGTGTGTGTGTGCTCTATGTGTGTTGCTACAAGCGACACAGAGACACTGAGGAACCATAATCCCATAACCCAAACCCAGGGAGGAGGTCCTCCTGGGTGAATGTGGACTGGAAGGTGTGGATGAGTGTCAGTGTGTCTGAGGACCCTCCTCCATCTGGGGACACTCTGTAGAAGGAGAGAGAGCCAGCAGGTCGGTCCACATACACTCCTACTCTGTTAGAGGGGGGGAGACCTATGACTGTTTTACTATTGTTGTACCAGACAGAGTAATGATCGTCAGAACAATGAAGACTCCAGGACTTGTTGTTCCATCCAAGCAAGCTGTCATCAACCCATCCTCTCCTAGTGATTCCTCTGTATGTCACTCCTATACCAACAACACCTCCTCCTTTCCTCTCCATCTCCACCTCCCAGTAACAGCGGTCAGTCAGACCCTCTCTACACAACACCTGGTAATGGGAGTCAAATCTCTCCAGGTGATCAGGATACTCCTCCTCTCTAACTCTGGTCACCTTCCTGTTGTCCTCAGACAGAGAGAGTCCTCTGTGGGCTGTGTTTGGGTCCAGTGTGAGTTCACACTCATCTGATGGGAGAGAGAACCAAAGACATGATGAGTCTACACAGAAATACTCCTGATGAGGTCATCAAGATATGAGCCGTTTGGAGTCAGTTCAATAAACCCTTTAGAAATGGGTGGAGCCGTGAATAACCACTGAGGAAGAAAAAGTACTTGATTGGAAAGTACTCTCTTGATTTATAGATAGGACATCATTAAACGCTAGCAGTTGCCAACATTAACTTTGGATAACTACAATTGTGACTTTGATAGGAGAGGTTGCCTAGTTTCCTAGGACCTAAAGTATGATGAAAATATATATTGTTATATATTATATAATTATAATGTTATAGATTCATTATAATATATTAATATTTATATACCGTATTGACCCGAATATAAGACGACCCCGATTATAAGACGACCCCTCTTTTTCAAGACTCATTTTTGGAAAAAAAATATGTATTTTTTTTGAAGACCAAATCTTTTTTTTATAAAGAAAATAATTTTTTTGGAAAATAATGATAACACACATCACACATTGTGTTCAATTTTGCCTAACTTGGCAAACAAAAACAAAACAGGCTAGATAGATTGCAATGAAACAGTAGTGCAATAAAACAGTAGTGCAATCAAATAGTAGAGCAATGAAACAGAACATCAGTCTATTGGTCACATCACGTCTTCTCATTCAGCTCGTCTTCTACGTCGCTGGTTGTTCCTCTCACTCCCGCTATCGTCACTCACGGTGTCTGCTTCCCCGTCTCCTCCCACATCACGTCATCCTTGCTGCCATCCATGGCATTTGATACGCAACATTTCTTAAACCCATTAATGCTTTCTGGGGAAACGTAAGCCCATGCTTGCAAGATCCAGTCACAGAGCAAACGTACTGCAGGCTTTTGGATTTTTCCAGACGGTGTCAGTGCGTGATTAGCAGCCAGGAGCCACTCTGTGGATCTCTTGTGCAGATGAACCTTGAATGGTTTGTTAACGACCACATCCAACACCTGCAGCTGGCTTGTCATTCCGCCCGGTATGATCACTAGGTCACTAGGTTTTGACTGGCTCAGTCAAGTGTCCACGGAAAGCATCCAGAATCAACATGTTCCTCTTCTTTCTGAGTCCCCCACGCCACCTTGAGCCAGTCCACCACAAGCTCCGTCTCCATCCAGCCCTTTGCCTGGGCACTACGATAATCCCCCACGTACGGGGGCCATCTGCGAGGCGCGTTAACATGACAGTTACTCGGCTCTTCTCGTTTCCAGTAGATCAGTAGATCACTGATTTGTCGCCTTTCTTATGCACAGTGACAGATGTTGGCATGTCAAAATACACAGGCCAGGCGTTTGATCAGCATTGCCCATCTGATCAAGGGGGTATGAGTGCTTCTTCCTTAACTTGATCACATATCGCTAATAAGACAGTAGCTTCCCTCTGAAGTCTGAGGGCAGGCGCTGGGCTTGTCCTGTGTCGCAATGACAGGTGTCTGATGTCTCTGCTTCGTTTATCACCATTATCTTAAAATTGGCATCGTAACTTCGTCTCTTCTGTTTATTAACTTGCCCTACTTTTGAGCCACTTTTTTCAAGTTGGTCGCGGTGTCTCTCCATTTCTATCTCTCCAGGTAACTGTTTTTATGTACTGTTACTTTAAGACTTTGAGTTACTTTAAGTGTCGCGCGGTGTCTCGGAACACTCGTTTGGCGCGATCTGTTGTTGCGCAATTACATGTGCAATTACGGTACATCGAAAAGTCTAAACCCCGATTATAAGACGACCCCTATTTTTCAGATTTTTTTCTAGGAAAAAAACCCCGTCTTATATTCGGGTCAATACGGTATTTGATTTATTAATATAAACATTATATAGTGATATATATTATTTTATAAAATGTTTATTCACATATATTATTAGATATATTTTAGATCATGTCCTGAATATAAAATACACATCCAAGTATGATTAACAGCATCCTGATTATGATTGTCTAATAATAATAACACTCATAATACTCATCATTAATAAATAATATTGTTACAGTAATAATATATGTTGTATTTTACAGAAGAAGGATTCATTGTGATGGTTATGCATTATGTAAAAGATACCAACCATCATGTATCTCATCAATATATTAATATATTGATAAGATACATGATGTCCACCATCATGTTCATTCCCAGTAGGACGTCACCTCCTGCTGTGTGGATGGACTTTCAATCTGAGGAGTTAGTGTGTTGTTGTGATGACTCAAACTAAACAGACACTTACACTTCTTTAGAGTCGACCTCAGGTCAGGCAGCTTCTCCATCTCCATGCACTTCTTTACAGCTGGTTTCAGGTCAGGCAGCTTCTCCATCTCCATGTCCAGAGTCTCCTTCAGCTGATCCAGGGATCTCCTCAAGGCCCCTGTGTATGATGGAGGAGGGACCTCCACCCTGGTCCAGTCCCTGGTGTGTGGAGGATTCTTCAGGGATCTGAAGCTCTGGAGGAAGTGGAGGTGGTCTTCAGTGTGTGAGAGCTGCTTCACCTCTGAGCTCCTATTGGTCAGATCTTTAACTTCCTGCTCCAGCTCTTTGATGAGGCCTTCTACTACTTATAATACTACTACTACTACTATTACTTATAATACTACTACTACTAGTCGCCTCCCGAGGGAGGTTTTCCAGGCACATCCAACTGGGAGGAGACCACGGGGCAGACCGAGGTACAGGTGGGGTGATTACATCTCCACACTGGCCTGGGAACGCCTCGGGATCCCCCAGTCAGAGCTAGTCGATGTTGCCAGGGAGAGGGAAGTTTGGAGTCCCCTGCTGGAGCTGCTACCTCCGCGACCCGATTTCGGATAAGCGGGAGAAGATGGATGGATGGATGGATGGACTACTACTACTACAACTCATACTACTACTACCGCTACTACCATCCACTACTTCTACTACTACTACTACTACTACTCCACTACTACTACTAATAAAACAACTAATAATAATACTACTACTACTACATATACTAATTACTACTACTACTACAACAACTACTACTACTATTACTACTAATTTTACTACCACTACTAATACTAATACAACTACTACTACTACTACTACATCTTCTAATGACTACTACTACTACAACTACTTATAATACTACTACTACTACTACCATCCACTACTTATACTACTACTACTACTACTACTACTACTAACACTACTCATTTTAATACTACTATTACTACTACTACTACTCACAGCTACTACTACTACTACTATTCCACTACTACTACTACTATTACAACTACAACTTCTACTATTACAACTACTACTACTACTACTACTACTACTACAATCCACTACTACTAATATTACTACTACTTTTACTACCACTACTAATACTAATACAACTACTACTCCTACTACTACATCTTCTAATGACTACTTATTCGAAGTTCGTTATCGTCTGTAGCCCCTGCCACATACCCCTCGCATCGTGGTTCTTTAATTTATCTTCCACTAACGGGCTCTCGTATATTCCTCCGTATTCCCGGAGCCAAAGGCGGCGTTACGCACATGTAGGGCAGCGCGAACATCGCCGTTAATCCACGGTTTCTGGTTGGGATATATCCGAACCGACTATGTCGGAACAACGTCATCTATGCACTTCTTGATGAACCCGGTGACCGACGACGCGTACTCGTTGATGTTATTGTCCGAGGCAACGCAGAACATGTGCCAGTCAGCGCGATCAAAACAATCCTGCAGCGTGATCTGAGTCTGAGTCTGATTGGTCCGACCAGCATTGGACCTCCCTCACAGCGATCGGTTGCTGCTTCAGTCTCTGCCTATACTACTACTACTACTAACACTACTAATAGTAATACTACTACTACTACAGTAGTGGTTCTAATGTCCCTATATGTGGATATATCCCCATCCATATTCTACTACTACCACTACTACTAAAAAAAACGATCTTTTAAAAACGTATTAAAGTGTTTAGACAACAGTTTAAAGTGGTTGTAATGTTCCTATATGTGTATATATCTCTATCTATATAAGATGGAGCAGCGTAGGGCTTGATATAAACATATAATACACATCTACGTTTGCTCGGAAGTGACGTCATCGCGTGGCCCCGCCCCCATGACGTCACTTCCGAGGAAACAAAGCTTAGCGGAGCATAAAAGGCAAGACGCGACGCGGAGATAACAGTTCCTCTTTGAGACGCGACGAGGAGAGAACAGTTGAAAGAACACCAGCCTTTGTCCAACTAAGCGGTGGACAGCGTTCTAAGGTGAGTAGTGAGTGTTGACCAAGGGCTTCAAAGAGTTAGTTCTGCACCAGGGAGCCTGTTCCAACGGACACACTTTGATGGTGGACCATTGTTAAGTTCATGTAGTATTAGATGTGTATTATATGTTTATATCAAGCCTTACGCTACTCCATCACTCATATACATAGAGATATATACACATATAGGACATTACAACCACTTTAAACTGTTGTCTAAACACTTTAATACGTTTTTAAAAGATCGTTTTTTTTAGTAGTAGTGGTAGTAGTAGAATATAGATGGGGATATATACACATATAGGGACATTAGAACCACTTTAAACTTGTCTAAACACTTTAATACGTTTTTTAAAGATCGTTTTTTTTAGTAGTGGTAGTAGTAGAATTTGAGTAGTAATAGTTGTTAGTAGTATCAGTAGTAGTAGTAGTAGTAGAGTAATGTTAATGACATGTTATGATAGTGTCATGTTAATGACATGTTATGATAGTGTAATGTTAATGACATGTTATGATAGTGTAATGTTAATGACATGTTATGATAGAGTCATGTTAATGACATGTTATGATAGTGTCATGTTAATGACAAGTTATGATAGTGTCATGTTAATGACATGTTATGATAGTGTCATGTTAATGACATGTTATGATAGAGTCATGTTAATGACATGTTATGATAGTGTCATGTTAATGACAAGTTATGATAGTGTCATGTTAATGACATGTTATGATAGTGTCATGTTAATGACATGTTATGATAGTGTAATGTTAATGACAAGTTCATATATAGATATATAGATCCATAGATCTATATATATTTAGATCTAAATATCTATATATATATCTATAGATAGATCAAATCTATCTATAGATAGAAAGATAGACAGAGACTGTCTGTTCTCTAATAAGAAATCACACGCAATGACAAGTAAATATATGTAGATGTATAGAGAGAGATAAACTGTATGTAGAGATATATATCTATATCTATATATAAACATAGATCTAGCACCATGGCTGCAGGTGTGTGTATATAGATATCAAAGAGGGACCTAGTGAGGATCAGTCTACCCCCCGTGTCCCCCCTCAGTACATCCAAGGAGCAGAGCCTTCATGCTGAGTGGAGCCCTGAGTTCCTCCTACCTCCACCACGCCTCGTGGAGATGCACTGGACTGGAGGTTAAAGGTCACATTCAGACACTTCTGCAGACGGCTCTACTTCCCCATTGTAGTGGTCCAAATGGCTCTTACTCAGAGGCCTTGAAACAAGTAGAAGAAGAGCAGGACACTAGAGATTAGACGGGACACGGCCCTACAGTCAGTGGTTCAGTAAGTGGTCCTGTGTTATCAATCAAGTTATGGACATATATATGACATAGCTTCTGTTGGAAACTCATTCTGTGTCTCTCTGTTGCTTCAAAGTGTTCCAAGTGTGTTTCTTTTTAATCTAAATATGGATCAATGGGAGGGGCTTTTAATAACTAGTAATGAATAACAGTTATAGATCTATATCTCACACACACACACACACACACACACACATACCGTAGTTATGCTCCTCTATAGCTGGAGTTAAATGAGTGTCTATAGATACACACACACACACACACACATATATACACACACACACACACACACATCCACACACACACACACACACACACACACACACACACACACACACACACACACATACCGTAGTTATGCTCCTCTATAGCTGTAGTTAAATGTGTGTCTATAGATATACACACACACACACACACACACACACACACACACACATATATATACACACACATACATACACACACACACACACACACACACACACACACACACACACACACACACACACACACACACACACACATATACACACACACACACACACACACACACATATACACACACACATATATACACACACACACACACACACACACACACACACACACACACACACACACACACACACACACACACACACACACAACACACAAAAACTAATCTGGAGGATTGAATCCTCTTAATTGGTCACATACATGTAAACATACAGTGAAATGTGTTCTCTGCATTTAACCCATCCTAGTGTTAGGAGCAGACACACACACACACACACACACACACACACACACACTCCCTGGAGATGGACTGGGCATTGGTATGTCCTAACCAACATCTTTCCCAGAAGACCTGGTCTCACTCCTCTGATCCAACCTAAACCTCCATATTTGTAGTCTTTTGGTGGGGGTCTCAGCATGATGGCCTCGGGGCCCTCCGGCCCCTCGGTGCTGGTGCTCTTCCAGCTGGGTCTGTCCCGGGAGGCGGAACCTCAGCTAGCGGCACGCCAGGGGGCCGGCGTCGGAGATCATGGCCCGCAAGGTGACCACGCACACGCACACATAACAAACACACACGCACACACGCAGACACACACTGGTGCACACACACAGACACACGCTCACACATCCACAGAGTTTCAGCTTTAGGGTTAATGGGGGCCACTGGCCTTTGGAGTTGGTTTACTTTGCCTAACCCTTTGTTAATGATTTGACCTGAATTGAGTGCCCTCAAATGTGTGTGTGTGTGTGTTATGTATGTGTGTGTGTCTGTTTGTCTGTGTGTGTGAGAGTGTCTGTGTGTGCATGCTTGTTTATGTTTTTGTTATGCGTGTGTGTGTGTGTGTGTGTGTGTGTGTGTGTCTGTGTGTGTGTGTGTGTGTGTGTGTGTTTGTCTGTGTGTGTAGCAGTATGTTAATAGTATTACTGTACAACATGTTTTACAATTGATTTTAAAGTTGGTTTTATTACATTTTTTAAAACATTGAGATTCCAGGGATCCCTCCGAGTTCCACCAGCAGGGGGCGCAAGAACCACCGGTGGTCCGGTACCACAGGTTGAGAACAGCTGCTCTAAAGGTGATATTTAAGTGTCCAACTGTGGCAGCCTGATGGCCTGACTGTGGAAGCTGTCTCTAAGCCTGACTGTGATGACATGTGGACATACCGGCTACTTTTTTGAAGTAGTATTATGAATTAATTGATTCATGTCCGTTACAAGGATATGAACATTAAAGGTCAGATGATCTTGATGTTGTTTTGTTGTCGTCAGGTTCTTGCAGCCGTTTGGGTTCCAAGGCGCCATCTAGCGGTCTCTGGGCGTCACTACAACGGAATGCTCTGTTTCCCCTTAATGGCTTCCCTTCTCTCCCCTGGTCCCCAGACCCGCGGTCGTGGAGCTTGTTCACCGGTGACATGCGCCGGCTGAGGAAGCGGGCGGCGCTATATATATATCTATATCTATAGATATCTGTATCTATAGATGTATATACATATATATATCTATATCTATATATACATCTATCTATCTATCTATCTATAGATATAGATATAGATATCTATATCTAGCTATATCTATAGATATAGATATCTATCTATAGATATCTATATCTATATGTTGATATACATATATATATATATATCTATCTAT
>JANIIK010002080.1:15000-28000 GCA_027704905.1 Muraenolepis orangiensis | reverse complement strand
TGGGATGTGTACCGGATGTGGGCGGGATGTTTACTGGATGTGGGCGGGATTTGAACCAGATGTGGGCGGGATTTGGACTTGATGTGGGCGGGATGTGGACCAGATATGGGCGGGATGTGGACCAGATATGGGCGGGATGTGTACCGGATGTGGGCAGAATGTGTACCGGATATGGGCGGGATTTGGACCGGATGTGGGTGGGATTTGGACCGGATGTGGGTGGGATTTGGACCGGATATGGGCAGGATGTGTACTGGATGTGGGCGGGATATTGACCGGATGTGGGTGTGATTTGGACCGGATGTGGGCGGGATTCATCCGGATGTGGGTGGGATGTGTACCGGATGTGGGCGGGATGTTTACTGGATGTGGGCGGGATTTGAACCAGATGTGGGCGGGATTTGGACTTGATGTGGGCGGGATGTGCAGAAGTTACAAGTTCATATATAGATATATAGAATTACATATAGATCGATAAATCTATATATATTTAGATCTAAATATCTATCTATCTATCTATAGATGGATCAAATCTATCTATAGATAGATAGATAGACAGAGACTGTCTGTTCTCATAATAAATCACACGCAATGACAAGTAAATATATGTAGATGTATAGAGAGAGATAAACTGTAAGGAGAGATATCTATCTATCTATATATAAACATAGATCTAGCAACATGGCTGCAGGTGTGTGTATATAGATATCAAAGAGGGACCTAGTGAGGATCAGTCTACCCCCCGTGTCCCCCCTCAGTACATCCAAGGAGCAGAGCCTTCATGCTGAGTGGAGCCCTGAGTTCCTCCTACCTCCACCACGCCTCGTAAAGATGCACTGGACTGGAGGTTAAAGGTCACATTCAGACACTTCTGCAGACGGCTCTACTTCCCCATTGTAGTGGTCCAAATGGCTCTTACTCAGAGGCCTTGAAACAAGTAGAAGAAGAGCAGGACACTAGAGATTAGACGGGACACGGCCCTACAGTCAGTGGTTCAGTAAGTGGTCCTGTGTTATGAATCAAGTTATGGACATATATATGACATAGCTTCTGTTGGAAACTCATTCTGTGTCTCTCTGTTGCTTCAAAGTGTTCCAAGTGTGTTTCTTTTTAATCTAAATATGGATCAATGGGAGGGGCTTTTAATAACTAGTAATGAATAACAGTTATAGATCTATATCTATATATATTTCTCTCTCTCTCTCTTGTCAGTTTCACTTCCTGTCAAACTACAGCGTACTGAAACCCCCCATCAACAGAGTTCACAGTCCAAGACAATCACACACACACACACACCGTAGTTATGCTCCTCTATAGCTGTAGTTAAATGAGTGTCTATATACACACACACACACACACACACACACACACACACACACACACACACACACACACACACACACACATCCACACATACCGTAGTTATGCTCCTCTATAGCTGTAGTTAAATGAGTGTCTATAGATACACACACACACACACACACACACACACACACACACACACACACACACACACACACACACACACACACACACACACATATACACACACACATATATACACACACACATCCACACATACCGTAGTTATGCTCCTCTATAGCTGTAGTTAAATGTGTGTCTATAGATACACACACACACGCACACACCCACACACACACACACACACACACACACACACACACACACACACACACACACACACACACACACACACACACACACACACACACACACTCCCTGGAGATGGACTGGGCATTGGTATGTCCTAACCAACATCTTTCCCAGAAGACCTGGTCTCACTCCTCTGATCCAACCTAAACCTCCATATTTGTAGTATTTTGGTGGGTGTCTCAGCATGAGGGCCTCGGGGCCCTCCGGCCCCTCGGTGCTGGTGCTCTTCCAGCTGGGTCTGTCCCGGGTGGCGGAACCTCAGCTCGCGGCACGGCGTCGGAGATCATGGCCCGCAAGGTGACCACGCACACGCACACATAACAAACACACACGCACACACGCAGACACACACTGGTGCACACACACAGACACACGCTCACACATCCACAGAGTTTCAGCTTTAGGGTTAATGGGGGCCACTGGCCTTTGGAGTTGGTTTACTTTGCCTAACCCTTTGTTAATGATTGACCTGAATTGAGTGCCCTCAAATGTGTGTGTGTGTGTGTGTGTGTTTGTTATGTATGTGTGTGTGTATGTGTGTGTGTGTGTGTGTGTGTGTGTGTGTGTGTGTGTGTGTGTGTGTGTGTGTGTGTGTGTGTGTGTGTGTGTGTGTGTGTGTGTGTGTGTGTGTGTGTGTGTGTGTGTGTGTGTGTGTGTGTGTGTGTGTGTGTGTGCGTGTGTTTGTGTGTGTGTGTGTGTATATGTGTGTGTGTGTGTGTGTGTGTCTGTTTGTCTGTGTGTGCGTACGTGTGTGTTTGTTATGTATGTATGTATGTATGTATGTATTTTGTGTATGTATGTATGTGTGTGTGTATGTATGTATGTATGTATGTATGTATGTATGTATGTATGTATGTATGTATGTATGTATGTATGTATGTATGTATGTATGTATGTATGTATGTATGTATGTATGTATGTATGTGTGTGTGTGTGTATGTATGTATGTATGTATGTATGTACGTACGTGTGTATGTATGTATGTATGTGTATGTATGTATGTATGTATGTATGTGTGTATGTATGTATGTATGTATGTATGTATGTATGTGTGTGTGTGTATGGATGGATGGATGGATGGATGGATGGATGGATGGATGGATGGATGGATGGATGTATGTATGGATGTATGGATGTATGGATGGATGGATGGATGGATGGATGGATGTGTGTATGTATCTGTGTATGTGTCAGGATTGGCAGTTCTGCCTCCCCGCGTCCCCAGCCCTCGTCCAGGTAGCCACGCCCCTTTGTTAGTTCTCAGCTGCAGCGCATCACGTGATCTTCCCCCTCATGTTTTCCTGCCCTCTGATTGGCTGCCCGGGACCTCATTGTTCCACCTGTTATGTTCCGTGTGTTTAAATAGGCGGGTCTTCTTTTGTTGGGGCCAGTTCATTATATTCTGTTGGTTGTTAGGCTCCTACTTGTTTCACGGTGTGAGACTTGCTACTTGTTTCATGTTACAGTTCTTACTTGTTTTATGTGGATGAAGAAGCGTCATGTTTCCACCTCATGCCACCGTCAGGTTGGTTTGGAATTAGGTCTTTTGCTTTTGAGGATTTTAGTATGACTGCATTTTTCCAGTAAAGACTCTTTATTTTGATACGTGTCATCGAGTCGTGTGTTTGGGTTCACCTCCGAAGTCCCCGCTCCTCATTCCCCGCGTCTCCCGTGACAGAATGAACTGACCCCAACAAAAGAAGACCCGCCTATTTAAACACACGGAACATAAGAGGTGGAACCATGAGGTCCCAGGCAGCCAATCAGAGGGCAGGAAAACATGAGGGGGAAGATAACGTGATGCACTGCAGCTGAGAACTAACAAGGGGGCGTGGCTACCTGGACGAGGGCTGGGGACGCCGGGAGGCAGAACTGCCAATCCTGACAGTGTGTGTGTGTGTGTGTCTGGTTGTCTGTGTGTGTGAGAGTGTGTGTGTGTGTATATGTGTGTGTGTGTGTGTGTGTGTTTGTTATGCGTGTGTGTGTGTGTGTGGTTGCCGTGACATGGTCTTTTTGGTGTCCACAGCGTCGACTGTCCCACCCCCAAACCCCTAGCCCCCCCAGCCCCGCCCCCTTTAGCCCCACCCCCCATTAGCCCCACCCCCAAACCCCTAGCCCCCCCCAGCCCCGCCCCCCTTAGCCCCACCCCCCATTAGACCCCACCCCAAACCCCTAGCCCCCCCCTTAGCCCCACCCCCCCTTAGCCCCACCCCCCATTAGCTCCACCCCCAAACCCCTAGCCCCCCCTTATTCCCTCCCCCCCTTAGCCCCGCCCCCAAACAGGTAGTAGTGTTCGTCAGAAACAAACATGGAAATCTTAAAATCTTAAACCCCAATCTCAATGATCTCAAGCATATTTTCATTGGTAGCAGTATGTTAATAGTATTACTGTACAACAGGTTTTACCATTGATTTTAAAGTTGGTTTTATTTCATTTATTAAAAACATTGAGATTCCAGGGATCCCTCCGCGTACCACCAGCAGGGGGCGCAAGAACCACCGGTGGTCCGGTACCACAGGTTGAGAACAGCTGCTCTAAAGTTGATATTTAAGTGTCCAACAGTGGCACACACAAACACACACACACACACACCCACACACACACACACACTCACAGCGCCCCCCGGTGGCCACGCCCCTCACCTGCACCCCAAGTCTCTTCTAGAGTAAGAAACCAACACAAGCCAACAGTTGTAATCCACCAGCTCACATGGAGCTCCCTTTGATGAACAACATTTATGTTCTAAAGCTTGAACCAAGTCCACATCAATGTGGTCCTCAGGTCAACACATGGTGAATAATGGAGCCCTGCTCTAAAGGCTGGCTGGAGTCCTCACTGACAACTGGTTTCTCTTCCTCTTACTGAGGAACACATCTTTAGTTAGGGCTTCAGTTCAATAGGTTTGTGTCTGATGTTGATCTTTATATGAATTCATCTTTCATTAGGGCTTCAGTTCAATAGGTTTGTGTCTGATGTTGATCTTTATATTAATTCATCTTTCATTAGGTCTTTAGTTCAATAGGTTTGTGTCTGATGTTGATCTTTATATTAATTCATCTTTCATTAGGGCTTTAGTTCAATAGGTTTGTGTCTGATGTTGATCTTTATATTAATTCATCTTTCATTAGGGCTTTAGTTCAATAGGTTTGTGTCTGATGTTGTTCTTTATATTAATTCATCTTTCATTAGGTCTTTAGTTCAATAGGTTTGTGTCTGATGTTGATCTTTATATTAATTCATCTTTCATTAGGGCTTTAGTTCAATAGGTTTGTGTCTGATGTTGATCTTTATATGAATTCATCTTTCATTAGGGCTTTAGTTCAATAGGTTTGTGTCTGATGTTGATCTTTATATGAATTCATCTTTCATTAGGGCTTTAGTTCAATAGGTTTGTGTCTGATGTTGATCTTTATATTAATTCATCTTTCATTAGGTCTTTAGTTCAATAGGTTTGTGTCTGATGTTGTTCTTTATGTGTAAATTACATAATAAAGTTGCCTTATTTAAAGGTAATAACATAATTCATTTTATGGTTAAGTTCAATAAATCAATACTTTATTTCATGTAATATTACAATTGTTAAAATATGTCATGATGTAATCCAGTTTAGTTGTATATGTTCCACCAATATGCCTCAGTGTTTGTTGTTTCTTGAGCCTAGGAACTAATGTTAGTTCATGCTCTGCTACTGCGTGTTTGGTTTGCTTTTTTGCATAATTCAACACACACTCCATCAGTGACTTTATTGTCATTTTTATTGTCATTTTAATTGTGTACAGTATTGTTACAGTACAGTGTAAGTATAGTACATAGTATAGTATATTGTGTTAAATTGTAGTATCAATTCAAACTGCAGGAGGGAATGGGGAGTAAGCATTACATTCTACGTTGCATATGGAAAATACAAATCTTGAATCTTGAACCTTGAATGAAGGAGTAGGTAGGGGTCAGAGGTCATTAAGGAGCAGGTAGGGGTCAGAGGTCATTAAGGAGCAGGTAGGGGTCAGAGGTCATTAAGGAGCAGATAGGGGTTAGGGCTCATTAAGGAGCAGGTAGGGGTTAGGGGTCATTAAGGAGCAGGTAGGGGTCAGAGGTCATTAAGGAGCAGGTAGGGGTTAGGAGTCTTTGAGGAGCAGGTAGGGGTTAGAGGTCATTGAGGAGCAGGTAGGGGTTAGGGGTCATTAAGGAGCAGGTAGGGGTCAGAGGTCCTTGGGGAGTAGGTAGGGGTTAGGGGTCATTGAGGAGCAGGTTCAGAGAACATATCTTAAATACATGCTGTGTGCTGCTAAGTTGTTTATAGCATGAATAAATCAATATTCACTTCATCAGCTCCCAGCACAAGGAAATCAATAATCAATGTATCAGCTCCCAGCACAAGGAAATCAATAATCAATTTATCAGCTCCCAGCACAAGGAAATCAATAATCAATTTATCAGCTCCCAGCTCCCAGATCCCAATATTATTGATGAACAGAATATCAATCAGGATCCGTGTTAGAAACTCATATCAGAGCCTTTTTAGAATGTTAATATACACAGAATATCATAGAGAGGGTGGTTCTATATGTGTGTGTGTGTATTTCTATCTGTGTGTGTGTTTGTGTGTGTGTGTGTGTGTGTGTGTGTGTGTGGTGTGTGTGTGTGTGTGTGTGTGTGTGTGTGTGTGTGTGTGTGTGTGTGTGTGTGTGTGTGTGTGTGTGTGTGTGTGGTGTGTGTGTGTGTGTGTGTGTGTGTGTGTGTGTGTGTGTATGTGTGTGTGTGTATCCATATATGTGTGTATGTGTATGTGTTTTTATGTGTGTATTTCTATATATATATGTGTGTGTGTGTTTGTATTTATATATATATATATATATATATATGTGTGTGTGTGTGTGGTAATGGATGCTTTTATATATCGCTTTTATCCAAAGCAAAAAAAAAGTGTGTGTGTGTGTAGTTCTTTATATGTGTGTGTGTGTCTTTATACTGTATATGTTTGTGTGTGTGAGTGCATGTGTGTCTGTGTGTCAATGTGTGTTGCTACAAGCGACACAGAGACACTGAGGAACCATCATACCCCCCTAACAAGAACCCAGGGAGGAGGTCCTCCTGGGTGAATGTGGACTGGAAGACAATGGAGATGTTATTACATCCATTTATATATACATATTGATCTTTTTCTGTGCCCATATATCGCATTTTATAAATTGCATTTTTATTTTTATTTTTTAACTTTTAGTCTATTCAGTTTTATTCTATTTTTATCTATTTTTCATCCTTTGTACTGAAGTATTCAAAAGTAAAACATTTTACTATAAATGATTAGCTGTGGCCAATAGTTTTCATTGCATTTCCAGACCCTTGTACCTCTGATAGCACCCAATGAATGACCTGACCTGCTTGTAGAACCAGGCTACACACAGCAGATAGCAACACCTAGAACAACTTAAGCATAGACATTTAAAATAAGGACAGCTACTGTATTTTTGTATATTTGACATTTTATTTAAACAAAAAGCCCTAACAAAACAGCAGGGCTCTATTTCAGTATAAAATATAGAACAAAAGACAGCAACAGCTGACATCAAATCTTAAAAAATATAAATGATCATAAATAAATAACATAATGAAAATAAATATATTGCAATGCTCAAAACTGCAGCAAATAACAGTCTCTATCATAAAAAAACATAATAAAAATAAATGTATTGTAATGTGCAAAACAGCAGTATCAAACAGTCTCTAATGAACTTCCCACGGTCAACTATCAAACGGTAACCTGTTCTTCTTCTTTTCAGGGCAGATTGGCATTGAGGAAGACCAAGTGCCTCAGCTTAGAGGGTTGATCCGGTTTCTTCTCTCGGTTATTATCTGCCCTGTTTCAGAACATACATTGGATTGAGAGCCTGTGTGAAGGAATCCCTTGTCCTCCACAATGGAAAATGGTTGGAAATCACTTGCAATCATTTTGGCCAATTCTTCATCCACTATGTTGTGTCTAGCTGGGGTCATTCATTGCCTTTGATATCCATTGTCTTATTGAGGTCTGTGTAGCTGTTGGTGTTTGGGTACCTGACGCATGGGGGGTAGATCCTGTAGCTGCAGCAGCAACAGGTGGAGTAGACCACTGGCAGAAGCAGGCAGTCTGCCTTTTGACTTCCAACTGAACTGTTGGATGCTCAGTTCTCAAGTGGCTGTGGAGGTGGTTTGTGGAGCTGCTCTATATGAGAGCTTCATGTTGACAATGCTGCATTCTGCCTTTGTGTTTGCACAATTGTTAAAATGCAGCCAAATGCTGCTTCTTTTCCTACTTTCACTCATCTTATTAGCGCGGCGCAAACGGACCCTTCCCCGCGTGTTCTCCTCTCCCTCTGTTAGCAACCAGCACTGAGCACGCGCCGCCCTCCTCCTTATCTATCCTCACGTGATGCACAGCATGGCGTGACATCCAGTCACTGCAGTACGCGGAGCACCCGCAACTAATCAATAACGGCTCGTTGGCGGTGCCAGCCGGCTCCCGTTCACTAAAAAGAGCCGGCTCCCGTTCACTAAAAAGAGCCGGCTCCCGTTGTTCACTAAAAAGAGCCGGCTCAATGGATGGAAAACAAAATTGAACATCTATATATCTATATTTCTGATCGGGTATTAGCACCCCCCCCTCCTCCCCCCTATCCCCATATAGGGATATAGGGGGGATAGGGGGGGGGATATATTGATAAGATGAGATAAGATTGATATGATGGTGGACATCATGTATGTTATCAATATATTAATATAACCCTTTATTTAATAATAATTTAATTTAAAATAACTGAATAATATATATTTATATTTAATAATATATATATTAACATATAATCTAGATATATTAATATAGAATAATACATCTATTCATGATACTTGTATGTGTATTTTATATGTAGTATTTCTGTGTAGACTCATCATGTCTTTCCTTCTCTCCCATCAGATAAGTGTGAACTCACACTGGACCCAAACACAGCCCACAGAGACCTCTCTCTGTCTGAGGACAACAGGAAGGTGACGAGGGTTAGAGAGACAAAGTCGTATCCTGATCACCTGGAGAGATTTGACTACCATCCCCAGGTGTTGTGTAGAGAGGGTCTGACTGACCGCTGTTACTGGGAGGTGGAGATGGAGAGGAAAGGAGGAGGTGTTTATATAGGAGTGACATACAGAAAAATCACTAGGAGAGGAGAGGGTGGTGACAGCTGGCTTGGATGGAGCAACAAGTCCTGGTGTCTTGATTGTCATGATGGTCGTTACTCTGTCTGTTACAACGGTAGTGAAACAGTCATAGATCTCCCCCCCTCTAACAGAGTAGGAGTGTATGTGGACCGACCTGCTGGCTCTCTCTCCTTCTACAGAGTGTCCCCAGATGGAGGAGGGTCCTCAGACACATTGACACTCATCCACACCTTCCAGTCCACATTCACCCAGGAGGACCTCCTCCCTGGGTTTGGGTTAGGGGGTTATGGCTCCTCAGTGTCTCTGTGTCGCTTGTAGCAACACACACAGAAACACACACACACACACACACAGAAATACACACACACACACACACACACACACACACACACACACACAGAAACACACACACACACACACATAGAAATACACACACACACACACATAGAAATACACACTCACACACACACACACATAGAAATACACCCTCACACATTTACATTTACATTTACATTTAGGGCATTTGGCAGACGCTTTTATCCAAAGCGACTTACAAGGACACACACTCACATAGAAATACACACTCACACACATAGAAATACACACTCACTCTCACACACTCACATAGAAATACACACACACACACACATAGAAATACACACTCACACACACACACACACATAGAAATACACACACTCACACACACACACACACATAGAAATACACACTCACACACACACATAGAAATACACACACACACATTTAGAAACACAACCGAACACATGCACACAAACACACACTCAGAAATAAATGTGTATGTATAAAAATATATACACACACATAGAAACACACACACACACACATGGAACACACACACACACTTTCACAAACACACATTTATATAATTACACAGGCGGGATTTGGACCGGATGTGGGTGGGATTTGGACCGGATGTGGGTGGGATTTGGACCAGATATGGGCATGATGTGTACCGGATGTGGGCAGGATATTGACCGGATGTGGGTGGGATGTTTACTGGATGTGGGCGGGATTTGAACCGGATGTGGGCGGGATTTGGACCAGATGTGGGCGGGATTTGGACTTGATGTGGGCGGGATGTGGACCAGATATGGGCGGGATGTGTACCGGATGTGGGCGGGATGTGTACCGGATGTGGGCAGGATTTGGACCGATATGGGTGTGATTTGGACCGGATGTGGGCGGGATACGGACCCCTGAGAGAGGAGAAGGCTTGGAAGAAGGCATGAAGGAATATATATTTTTTGTTCTAAAGATGCTGGAGAGATGCGGGGGGAATTCACTTTAACTGTTTGTTTGTTTGTTTGTTTGCAGCAAATAATGTACTACGCTCTTGTCCATGTATGACCCATATAGATCTATAGATAGATATGTGTGTATATATGTATATATATATGTATACATCTGTCACTCATATTCTCATATATACCTTATTTTCACAAGATTCTTGAAAGTAACACTTTATCTTTCTGTGTGTCACACACACACACACACACACACACACACACACACACACACACACACACACACACTCACCATTGTCTCACTGTGTGTGTGGTTGTGTGTTTGATGTGTTTTTGTTTGTTGGAGATCATCATGAAATAAAGAATGTTCTAGAGACCCCAGAGAGATCTGTCCTCCTTATTAGAAATCACAAGCAGTTACAAGTTCATATATAGATAGATAGAATTACATATAGATCCATAGATCTATATATATTTAGATCTAAATATCTATCTACCTATCTATAGATAGATCAAATCTATCTATAGATAGATAGATAGACAGAGACTGTCTGTTCTCTTATAAGAAATCACACACAATTACAAATAAATATATGTAGATGTATAGAGAGAGATAAACTGTATGGAGAGATATATATCTATCTATATATAAACATAGATCTAGCAACATGGCTGCAGGTGTGTGTATATATATATCAAAGAGGGACCTAGTGAGGATCAGTCTACCCCCCGTGTCCCCCCTCAGTACATCCAAGGAGCAGAGCCTTCATGCTGAGTGGAGCCCTGAGTTCCTCCTACCTCCACCACGCCTCGTGGAGATGCACTGGACTGGAGGTTAAAGGTCACATTCAGACACTTCTGCAGACGGCTCTACTTCCCCATTGTAGTGGTCCAAATGGCTCTTACTCAGAGGCCTTGAAACAAGTAGAAGAAGAGCAGGACACTAGAGATTAGACGGGACACGGCCCTACAGTCAGTGGTTCAGTAAGTGGTCCTGTGTTATGAATCAAGTTATGGACATATATATGACATAGCTTCTGTTGGAAACTCATACTGTGTCTCTCTGTTGCTTCAAAGTGTTCCAAGTGTGTTTCTTTTTAATCTAAATATGGATCAATGGGAGGGGCTTTTAATAACTAGTAATGAATAACAGTTATAGATCTATATCTATATCTATATATTTCTCTCTCTCTCTCTTGTCAGTTTCACTTCCTGTCAAACTACAGCGTACTGAAACCCCACATCAACAGAGTTCACAGACCAAGACAATCACACACACACACATACCGTAGTTATGCTCCTCTATAGCTGTAGTTAAATGAGTGTCTATAGATACACACACACACACACAAACACACACACACACACTCACACACTCACAGATACCCACACACACACACACACATACCATAGTTATGCTCCTCTATAGCTGTAGTTAAATGTGTGTCTATAGATATAAACACACACACACACACACACACACACACACACACACACACACACACACACACACACACACACACTCCCTGGAGATGTACCAATACTGGGCATTGGTATGTCCTAACCAACATCTTTCCCAGAAGACCTGGTCTCACTCCTCTGATCCAACCTAAACCTCCATATTTGTAGTCTTTTGGTGGGGGTCTCAGCATGAGGGCCTCGGGGCCCTCCGGCCCCTCGGTGCTGGTGCTCTTCCAGCTGGGTCTGTCCCGGGAGGCGGAGCCTCAGCTAGCGGCACACCAGGGGGCCGGCGTCGGAGATCATGGCCCGCAAGGTGACCACGCACACGCACACATAACAAACACACACGCACACACGCAGACACACACTGGTGCACACACACAGACACACGCTCACACATCCACAGAGTTTCAGCTTTAGGGTTAATGGGGGCCACTGGCCTTTGGAGTTGGTTTACTTTGCCTAACCCTTTGTTAATGATTTGACCTGAATTGAGTGCCCTAAAATGTGTGTGTGTGAGTGTGTTATGTATGTGTGTGTGTCTGTTTGTCTGTGTGTGTGAGAGTGTCTGTGTGTGTTTGTGTGTGTTTGTGTGTGTATTTGTAATGTATGTGTGTGTGTGTGTGTGTGTGTATATGTGTGTGTGTGTGTGTGTGTGTGTGTGTGTGTGTGTGTGTGTGTGTACGTGTGTTTGTTATGTATGTATGTGTGTGTGCATACGTGTTTATGTGTTTGTTATGCGTGTGTGTGTGTGTGTGTGTGTGTCTGTGAGTGTGTGTGTGTGTGTCCGTTTGTCTGTGTGTGTAGCAGTATGTTAATAGTGTTACTGTACAACATGTTTTACAATTGATTTTAAAGTTGGTTTTATTACATTTTTTAAGCACATTGAGATTCCAGGGATCCCTCCGAGTTCCACCAGCAGGGGGCGCAAGAACCACCGGTGGTCCGGTACCACAGGTTGAGAACAGCTGCTCTAAAGGTGATATTTAAGTGTCCAACTGTGGCAGCCTGATGGCCTGACTGTGGAAGCTGTCTCTAAGCCTGACTGTGATGAAATGTGGATATACGGGCTACTTTTTTGAAGTAGTATTATGAATTAATTGATTCATGCCCGTTACAAGGATATGAACATTAAAGGTCAGATGATCTTGAGGTTGTTTTGTTGTCGTCAGGTTCTTGCAGCCGTTTGGGTTCCAAGGCGCCATCTAGCGGTCTCTGGGCGTCACTACAACGGAATGCTCTGTTTCCCCTTAATGGCTTCCCTTCTCTCCCCTGGTCCCCAGACCCGCGGTCGTGGAGCTTGTTCACCGGTGACATGCGCCGGCTGAGGAAGCGGGCGGCGCTATATATATATATATAGATATAGATCTATATCTATCTATATCTATAGATA
>JANIIK010002079.1:20000-22913 GCA_027704905.1 Muraenolepis orangiensis | reverse complement strand
GTGGAATCTTCATCATTCGTTATCAAACAAAGGATCCGTAAGAACGACTGTTCCAAGGTCTCATCTGGACGGTCTGGATGTGAGTGTCGACTTCCTCTGGACTTCCAGAAACAATCCGATATGGGACCGATGTCAACAAAGTCGACCTCGGTGGACGTGCTGCTGACAAACCTCATCAGGGGTGACCTGCTTCCCTCCGCTCGCATCTGGATAACCACACGCCCTGCGGCAGCCAATCAGATCCCTGCTGAGTGTGTTAGCATGGTGACAGAGGTGAGAGGTTCACCGACCCACAGAAGGAGGAGTACTTCAGGAAGAGATTCAGAGAGGAGACTCTGGCCATTACAATCATCTCCCACATCAAGAGATCCCGAAGCCTCCACATCATGTGTCACATCCCGGTCTTCTGTTGGATCAGTGCTATAGTTCTGGAGGACCTCTTCAAAACAACCCAGACAGGAGAAGAGATGCCCAACACCGTGACTCAGATGTACATCTACTTCCTGAGAGTTCAGTCCATACAGGGGAACAGGAAGTACTGTGGGAGAGCTGAAACAGATGCAGTCTGGAGTTCAGAGAGCAGGGAGATCATTGTTGCTCTAGGAAAACTGGCTTTGAAAACAGCTAGAGAAAGGCAACCTGATCTTCTACGAGGCAGACCTGGCAGAGTGTGACATTGATATCAGAGCAGCCTCAGAGTACTCAGGAGTGCTCACACCAGATCTTTAAAGAGGAGTGTGGGCTGTACCAGGACAAGGTGTTCTGCTTTGTCCATCTGAGCATCCAGGAGTTTCTGGCTGCTCTTTATGTCTCCCTGTCCTTTGACCCTGTTGTCAATCTACTCTCAGAAGAACAAATGTGGTCTATTCTTGTTGAAAAGAAAACAATGTTCAAATTTCTCTGCCAGAGTGCTGTGGACAAGGCCTTACAGAGTAAGAACGGACACCTGGACTTGTTCCTACGCTTCCTCCTGGGCCTCTCTCTGGAGACCAATCAGATTCTCCTACCAGTTCTGCTGAGACAGACAGGAAGTAGCTCACGGACCAATGAGCAAAACTGTGTCTTACATCAAGGAGAAGATAAGTGGAGATCTCTCTCCAGAGAGAAGTATCAATCTGTTCCACTGTCTGAATGAGCTGAACGACTGTTCTCTGGTGGAGGAGATCCAACAGTACCTGACATCAGAAAGACTCACCAGAGAATATCTCTCTCCTGCTCAGTGGTCAGCTCTGGTCTTCATCTTACTGTCATCAGAAGTGGAGCTGGACGTGTTTGACCTGAAGAAATACTCTGCTTCAGAGGAGGGTCTTCTGAGGCTGCTGCCAGTGGTCAAAGCCTCCAAAACATCTCTGTAAGTTCATGGATAACATGTATTTTAATACACAATATACATTATACTAGAATATAAAAGTTATATAATATACAAAACATATCTGTAAGTTCACTAGTAACATGTATTACAATACAATATACATTATAGTAGAATATTAAAGTATATACTATTCAAAACATATGAGCTGGGAGCAGGCTATAGGAGGGAGGCCTATTTTAATAATTTATTTTCTAAAACTACACAACATTTGGATTGTGAACCATTAGTAACAGCACCACTTCAGTAGGAAGTCCAGTAACAACTGGGTATTATACCAGGAAACACCACAACTGGGTTTTCCATAGCCTATTCAATTTGTGAATACTTGTTTTTCAATTAGAATGAATACTGGACAATACTGGACCAGGCTACAAATTACACTCCAATATTGGCTGTCGTACCAACAGCGCTGTTATCATTTGTTAAACTTAAATATATTTATTTTTTTCCAATTTCCAAGTAAAGACTGAAGTAGTTTTTCTAGTAATTCTAATAAGCCTGTCACAAGTGTATAGTTTGGTGGGACCCAGAACGCAGACCAAGACACAGTGGAGCTATAACGTGAAGCTTTATTAAAGCACACAGACAACAGAGAGTGATCAGGGACAGGCCAGGGGTCTGGAAACCGGATGTCGGATCAGCGGAGTACCGGCAGGGAGTAGACAGGCGAGTAGTCCAGGACGGGAGAGGAGTCTGGATACCGGGAGGTCGAAGTAGCGACAGGAAGTAGACAGAGAGTAACGCGAGACAGGCAAGGGGTCTGGATACCCTGTAAGTCGAAGTAGCGACAGGTACTAGACAGGAGAGAAACGCGGGACAGGCGATGAATATGGGTACCGGGACATCGGCATAACGATTCCGTCCGGAATTTACAAAGTACAAAGTAGTAAGTACGACCTAGCCCCTGAAGTAGCGGGGCGCCAGGGTATATGTACCCCAGGTGAGGTGATTACTCTAATCAGCCTCGGCAATTGCCGACAGGATTTATTGTTGCGGGACCTCCAGGGCTCCAGAGAGGGACCGGGAGTTGTCTGAGTCAAGTCCGACATGGGGCCCCTCTTCCGACTGAGCTCGAGCGATGTACCGCTGATTTGCGCAAGCTCCAGAGCTCCAGATATGACTGGGACTTTGTCCTGAATGTGTCCGACACGGGTCATCCCCTTCGGACTAGCTAGAGCGATGTACCGCTGATTTGCCCGACTTCCATACGCTGACTCTCTACTATACTTAGATCGATACACAATATAATTGTATTAAGCCAATACAACTTCAATGAATTGCTACATAGCACTAAGCTAGATCCTCTGTCTCGAGCCAGTGAACTAACGGGACCTTCTAGCGTATCCTGGAACCGTTGGGAAATCTGAAAGAATACTCCCATTGGGTACAAATCAATATATGATTGGTTGATCAAACTGTCAATCTAAATGTACGCTCTCATTCAGTTTAAGGGCCAAGGCATTCGCTCAAGGACAGAGAGTACCTTGGTTGAAGGATATTCTCCCCAGCAACCCAGAAAAATATCTGATTGGTTGCATTTT
>JANIIK010002079.1:0-17500 GCA_027704905.1 Muraenolepis orangiensis | reverse complement strand
ATATCAGAAGACATTCAACTGGTTTACAGCCATAATCATAAGAAAAACTAATTTTGGTGTGTGTTTGTGTGTGCGTGCATGTGCATGTTTGTGTGCATGTGTGTGTGCGCGTGTGTGTGTTTGTGTGTGTGTGTGTGTGTGTGTGTGTGGTGTGTGTGTGTGTGTGCAGGTTGTCTGGCTGTCTGGTCACACAGGAAGGCTGTGCTTCTCTGGCCTCAGCTCTGAGCTCCAACCCCTCCCGTCTGAGAGAGCTGGACCTGAGCTACAATCACCCAGGAGACTCAGGAGTTACGCTGCTCTCTGCTGGACTGGAGGATCCACGCTGGAGACTGGACACTCTCAGGTACGGAAAGGACAGCTCACCTCTCAGGGACCGTGTCTCCTACAAGGATTCAACCAGCCGCTAGATGAAGTGGTTTACCAAGGCAGCTGTAACTCATGTTGTGTACAAAGTGATGATCCAGCAGATCATGAGTGTGAATGTTTCAACTGCTCTCTCTTTGTTCCCCCCAGGGTGGAGCACGGTGGAGGATGGAGGCTGAAACCAGCTCTGAAGAAGTGTAAGTGTCTGTTTAGTTTGAGTCATCACAACACACACTCACTCTTTAGATGGAAGGTCATCCACACAGCAGGAGGTGACGTCCTGCTGGGAATAAACATGATGGATCTCATCAATATTAATATTGATTTGATACATCATGTATCTTATTAATATTAATATTGATTAGATACATGATGTTTACATTATGTAACTTATCAATATTAATATTGTTAACCATCACAATGATCCCTCCTTTTATAAAATACAACAGGTTGTATTACTGTTACATGGTTATTTATTAATGAATTATTATTGGTTATTAGTAGTGTTGTTATTATTATTAGACCGTAAAAATACTCACATTATTAAAGGGTAAGTAAACAACCGTTTTAGCACACCGTCTGCCTACCAGTCTCCAAAGAGTCGTAAAGGTTTTATAAAAAATGTACAGTTGAGTTCCAAAGGAGCAGGTTTAAGGGGCGTGGCCAAACGCTGTCCAACCCCCCCTCACTGGAGCCAGGGGGCGGAGCCAATAGAAAAACCACTCTGTGAAAACTGGTTGAAGTAGACATGTCCCCGTTTGATAACTTTCTACATTTCAGTCCAAAACATCAGAAATGCTGACCAACACGTTTAGAGACCCAAACGGAGCAGCTTTCCCTTTAATATTAGTGCGTGTATTTAATATTATATTTATAACAACTACTGTTATTCTTATGATTATCATCATCCTTATTTTTAAAAGAAGGACCATTGAAGAATAATAACACATATTTATTAGTGTGAATAATGTTTTGAATAGTGATTACTATAATGTATTATAATTATGAATATATTATTTTATTATTATTAATACAAATGTTAATATTAATAGTATTATTTATACTTCTATTATTATTATAACTATTATTATACGGGTTATTATTATGAATATTATTATGTATATCAAATGAGAATATTATTATGATTAATATTATTATATCCTGATACTACTAATATATTGATCACACACACAGAGCCCATGTGGTGACGCTGAGGGACTGAGAACATCAGGAGAACACAAAACTACAGCCTGGGCTCAGTTTCTAGGAACAACAACAACAGTTCAGCAGACTAATCATGTCTTGTTCTCCATCAGATGCGCGTGAACTCACACTGGACCCAAACACAGCCTGGAGAGGACTCTCTCTGTCTGAGGACAACAGGAAGGTGACGTGGGTTGAAGAGGAGAAGTCGTATCCTGATCACCCAGAGAGATTTGACTACTGTCACCAGGTGTTGTGTAGAGAGGGTCTGACTGACCGCTGTTACTGGGAGGTGGAGAGGGAAGGACATGTTGGTATAGGAGTGACATACAGAGGAATCACCAGAAGAGGACGGGTTGAAGACAGCTTGCTTGGATTCAACAACAAGTCCTGGTGTCTTCATTGTTATGATGATGATTACTCTGTCCGGTACAACGGTAGTAGAACAGTCATACGTCTCCGCCCCTCTAAGAGAGTAGGAGTGTATTTGGACCGACCTGCTGGCTCTCTGTCCTTCTACAGAGTGTCCCCAGATGGAGGAGGGTCCTCAGACACACTGACACTCATCCACACCTTCCAGTCCACATTCACCCAGGAGGACCTCCTCCCTGGGTTTAGGTTATGGAGTTATGGTTCCTCAGTGTCTCTGTGTCCGTTGTAGCAACACACACACACAAACACACACACACACACATTCAAACACACACACACACACTGTTGTGGAAAGGGGCGTGGCTAAGCGGTGGCTGGTCACGAGGAAGAGGGAGCGGCCAACCTCCCTCTTCTCCTCACCTCCCCCACCTCCCCCACCTCCCTCACCTCCCCCAACTCATCTTTTCCCACACCCCCTCACCTCCTCACCTCCCACACCTCCTCACCTCCCCCACCTCTTCACCTCCCCAACCTCCTCACCTCCTCACCTCCTCACCTCCTGACCTCCCTAACCTCCCCCACCTCCTCACCTCCCCCACCTCCTCAACCTCCTCACCTCCCTACCTCCTCACTTCCCCCACATCCTCCATCTCCCTATCCTCCCCCACCTCCCTCACCTCCTCACCTCCTCACCTCCCTCACCTCCCTAACGTCGCCCACCTCCTCAACACCTCATCTCTTCACCTCCCTCACCTCCTCACCTCCTCACCTCCCCCACCGTCTCACCTCATCACTTCCTCACCTTCCAACCTCTGTCACCTCCACACCTCTCCCACCTCCTCACCTCCCCCACCTCCTCACTTCCCCACCTCCTCACCTCCTCACCTCCCCACCTCCCCACCTCCTCACCTCCCAACCTTTGTCACCTCCACACCTCTACCACCTCCTCACCTCCCCTCACCTCCCCTCACCTCCCCTCACCTCCTCACTTCCCCACCTCCTCACCTCCTCACCTCCCCCACCTCCCAACCTTCGTCACCTCCACACCTCCCCACCTCCTCACCTCCCAACCTTTGTCACCTCCACACCTCTACCACCTCCTCACCTCCCCTCACCTCCCCTCACCTCCTCACTTCCCCACCTCCTCACCTCCTCACCTCCCCCACCTCCCAACCTTCGTCACCTCCACACCTCCCCACCTCCCCACCTCCTCACCTCTCCCATCTCCTCACCTCCCCTAACCTCCCCCACCTACACTAACCTCCCCCACCTACACTAACCTCCCCCACCTCCTCACTTCTCCCACCTCCTCACCTCCTCACCGTCTTACCTCCTCGCCTCCTCACCTCCCCACCTATCCACCTCCTCACCTCCCAACCTCCGTCACCTCCACACCTCTCCCACCTCCTCACCTCCCCCACCTCCTTACCTCCCCACCTCCTCACCTCCCCCACCTCTCCCACCTCCCTCACCTCCCCTAACCTCCCCTACCTCCTCACTTCCCCCACCTCCTCACCTCCTCACCTCCCCAACCTCCCTCACCTCCCCAACCTCCTCAACTCCCCCACCTCCCTCAGCTCCCTCACCTATCCCACCTCCTCTCCTCCCCCACCTCCCTCACCTCCCCAACCTCCCTCACCTCCCCAACCTCCTCAACTCCCCCACCTCCTCACCTCCCCCACCTATCCCACCTCCCTCAGCTCCCTCACCTCCCCCACCTCCTCTCCTCCCCCACCTCCCTCACATCCCCAACCTCCTCACCTCTCCTACCTCCTCAACCTCCTCTCCTCCCCCACCTTCCCACCTCCTCACCTCCCCCTCCTCCTCACCTCATCATCTCTTCACCTCCCTCACCTCCCCACGTCCTCACCTCCCCCACCTCCCTCACCTCCTCCCCTCCTCACCTCACCCACCGTCTCACCTCATCACTTCCTCACCTTCCAACCTCTGTCACCTCCACACCTCTCCCACCTCCTCACCTCCCCTCACCTCCCCACCTCCTCACTTCCCCACCTCCTCACCTCCTCACCTCCCCACCTCCCCCACCTCCTCACCTCCCAACCTTTGTCACCTCCACACCTCCCTCACCTCCCCCACCTCCTCACTTCCCCCACCTCCTCACCTCCTCACCTCCTCACCTCCCCCACCTCCCAACCTTCATCACCTCCACACCTCCGCCACCTCCTCACCTCTCCCACCTCCTCACCTCCCCCACCTCCTCAATTCCCCCACCTCCTTACCTCCTCACCTCCTCACCTCTCCCACCTCCTCACCTCCCCTAACCTCCCCTACCTCCTCACTTCCCCCACCTCCTCACCTCCTCACCTCCCCCACCTCCTCACCTCCCCTAACCTCCCCCACCTCCTCACCTCCCCCACCTCCTCACCTCCCCCACCAACCCCACCTCCCTCAGCTCCCTCACCTCCTCACCTCCCTCACCTCCTCACCTCCTCACCTCCCCCACCTCCTCTCCTCCCCCACCTCCCTCACATCCCCAACCTCCTCACCTCTCCTACCTCCTCAACCTCCTCAACTCCCCACCTCCTCTCCTCCCCACCTTCCCACCTCCTCACCTCCTCATCTCTTCACCTCTCTCACCTCCTCACGTCCTTACACACACACACATTTATAAACATACACACACACAAACACACAGACATAAAAATACACACACATATACGCACACACATAAACACATCTTAAAATACACACACACACACACACACACACACACACACACACACACACACACACACACACACACACACACACACACACACACACACATGAGTTAGTAGCAGGGATCCTGGTTGATCTTCTGGTCATCAACACAAGTGGTGACCTCTGAGTCCTACCTGCTCCTTAATGACCCCTGACCCCTACCTGCTCCTTAGGGACCTCTGAGCCCTACCTGCTCCTTAATGACCTCTGACCCCTACCTGCTCCTTAATGACCCCTGACCCTACCTGCTCCTTAATGACCTCTGACCCCTAACTGCTCCTTAATGACCCCTGACCCCTACCTGCTCCTTAATGACCCCTGACCCTTCCTGCTCCTCACTGACTATACGCATATATAAAACAAATTAGGCTAAATAAGGATTGTGTTTGTATTAAGCTTATTACCATGCCTTTGGTTTAAATAGATCATAACATTATCTTCATCAATATCTAAGGTCTGAATACTTCAAATAGTTATGCTGTATATATTAAGGGTGTGGATACAATACTTTTAGTTGTTTTAAATACATGCAAAACTGTTTGTGTACGAGTTATTATGTCAGTATCGTCCACCGAATAGATTTATCTTACTCTACAATGATTAGCATCACTATCTATTTAGCTTGTAGGCCTACAATAACAACTAGACTAAATAAATGCTGAGTCATTGCGTGGTCTCCTGGTGGTTCTTTCTCAAGGGGAGAAGGGAAGTAAGTCCTCCTCATGGAGGAGAAGAACTGAACACCAAGCTCTGACTAACACAGCTCTGCGTGTTAAGTGTTCCATCACTTTACTAGAGAGAAACAGCGTGATGTAGTATAATTTCTACTCGGTGGAATAAGAATCTTTCTCAGAGGTCCGGATACTAAGTTCAAGGTGTTTATTGAACAAAGCATCAAATTCATCAGTTGCAACGAGATGGAGCCTGCCGTGCCAATTTGCAGAACTGGCCACGCGCTCCTTTACCAAACATTATATAGACAATAGCATCATACACCAACTAATACTATTGGTGTGAGAGGTACAACCAGTATCCACTACTCTGGTTGGGCACGGTGTCGTCATCGTCACGTCACAAGTTTATGGCTCAAACCCCCAAGGGGGTCGTATTTGGCTTGCACAACACTTCACGGCACTACTCCCTACGTTAGAGCTCATGTTACACTCTGTAGGATACCGTTGAAAACCCCTAAAGGCACCATTACAAGGGCCTGAAGGCACACCAATGTCACAACACATCTGGAACAGCTTAACACATCTCTATGTCCTAGTGGGCCTTGGGGTCCACCAGCAGATTATGCTGTAGCCACCTACTGCAATGTATAGAGGACCAAAAGACAGTGTTTTAGATTATAATAAGGGTATAAAAATACACTACATATTCCCCCCTTTGGGACTCTATAAAGGAGTCCCAACACAAAAATGTTTACACAAATCAAAAAACATCATATACCTTCAATTGCATCATCATTCTGTTTCACAATTAACAGTGCAATTAACATATTGTTCACATAAAGAATCATAGCACAATTCAACTGACAATTTGAAAAACCATATGCGATTGTACTGCATACAGTGTTGTAACATCAAAGAAAAACCACAGTCACTGTTCTCCTTCAGGACTTCCTGTAAAATTAATCGTTCACAAGGTTCATGCATGGATTAGTTCAAGCATTGCAACTCTGATTAAACCCCTTTCTGTGAATATTGCATAATGTAGTATTATTACTCTCTGTAGTAGTAAATATACTCAGTAAATATACTCTCTGGTAAATATGTATATATGGAGCACAGAATGAAAACTCTGCTTTTCAGAAAAAAACAACAATGTCCATGTTTCCTTATGCAAGATTACATTCCTTAAGGTCTTCATTTATGATTTACCATTCCTTAGGGGGAATTAAGCACAAAACATTAAACACAATCAAAACAAACACAAAATCTGTTAATCTGATACGAATAGGCTTCATAACCATTAAACCACACTTGTATATATATATATATATATATGTATAGTATGATTGCATTATATCAAAAACATATTGAAAAATAAAATCTTAGTTAATCTAAATCAATGGGATGAGTTGACCCATCATACCTGTAATACCAATTCTAAGGTATCTCAAAAAGATATTGTATGATTAGTGGTCCTAGGGGGCCCATGATTCCCTAAAGCAGGTATTTTATGGTCCTAGGGCAGCGGTTCTCAAACTGTGGTCCGCGGACCACTGGTGGTCCGCGGAGGTACTGCAGGTGGTCCGTGGAAAAAGCTGAATAAAATCCACTTTTTACTATCAAGGATTTTCGGAGACCACCTCATATGTGACTTGCTCCATCGAATATATTTGAATAGTAATACATATAAAATCATTGCCAGTGTTATCAGTTGCAAGTGTGTATTTGTTGTAAAAATGACGAAAACAGCCTGTGTGTGAGGGGCAGCGCCGTGTGTGTGGGAGAGAAGCAGCGCTGTCTACTTATTTGCAATGACGGGACAACTTTGGGAATTTAGTTTGTTTGTTATGAGTTTTAAATCGATTTTGAAAGTGGAGAGAGAGAGAGAGAGAGAGAGTGTCACATTATATAATGACTGTGTGTGTGCGTTTGTGTATTTTTTTGCGTTTGTGTGTATTGTGTTTGTTTCCCGGGGAAAACACACGAGAAACACCGGCTGTTGTTATGCCTGCTGCCTGTGACGTTAAGTTGCTCCCTTTTCCGCTTGTAATTATTCCGTTACAAGCTTCAAAGTTGTTTTTATCATCTGAATTTGCCGAAACAAGTTTAATATTCTGAAAGCCATGACTTTGTTTATTTGAAATCAGATGAAAACAAACTCTCACGGACCCTGCCGTGTTACTTATGATTAATATAGGCCTTACATTCATAATTTCAGCCGGAGGGAGGGGGGGCTGCGCTGCGGAAGAGCAGAGTGCAAGTGAGAGCTCTCATCTTCCCACGTGTGCGTGCAAAACCACAAACATGGATCGGTGGCTAGCATCAGGTGGTCTGAAGAGAAAAGATGTTAACGTTAATGAAGATCATGAGAGTGAGTCGGAGGCATCTACAAGCCAGATTCCGCGGAAAAAGACAAAGAAAGTGAAGATTAAGCGAAAATACAATGTGAAATACTTACAACTGGGATTTACATACACAGGCACCGAAGATGAGCCTGATGAGACATAGCTAACCTTGCCAACCTGCTCTCATACGTAAGGTATGAACACAACGGAGAAATAGAGGAGGACTTCCTCTTTTGTAAATGTTTGCCAACACGCACAACTGCAGAGGCACTTTTTGACATGTTGAACAGTTTCATAACGGAACATAGGATTGATTGGTCAAAATGCGTGGGCATTAGCACAGACGGGGCAGTAGCCATGTTAGGCCGACACAGTGGGCTTGTTAAACGTGTACAAGCAGTGGCTCCACAAACTAAATCAATCCACTGCAGCATCCACAGGGAGGCTCTCACAGCCAAAAAAATGTTCTGGATGAAGCAGTACCAACAGTCAATTTTATCAAGGCCCGTCCACTGAATGCCCGGTTGTTTGCCGTTTTATGCGATGAGATGGGCAGTGATCACCGGCAATTACTTGTGCACACCGAGGTCCGGTGGCTATCGAGAGGGAAGGGGCTTGCGCGGCTCTACGAGTTGCGCGATGAAGTGAGAATGTTTTTACTTGACTCAAAATTGGAACTTTCAGATCGCTTCAGTGATGCCCCGTGGCTTGCCAAGTTGGCATACCTGGCAGATATTTTTGAGCATTTGAATGGACTCAATCGGAGTCTTCAGGGGAAGTCAGTGACACTTTTTAACGTGCAAGACAAAGTTGAAGATACAATCAAGAAGATGGAGATGTGGGCCAGGCGCCTGGAGCAGTCAAACTATGACTCGTTTGCAAACCTATCCGAATTTTTGGACACCGCGGAAATGCAGCTTCCAAATAATGTGAAAAATGATGTCAGGGAGCACTTGCACAGTTTGAAAACACAGCTACGGATGTACTTCCCTATCCCTGACACAACTGCGAACTGGATCAGAAATCCATTTGCGACCCTGGACGATGACGTCCTCGCAAACCTTACGTCCAGAGAGCAAGACAGCCTTGTTGAACTGTCCTGTGACAGTGCTTTAAAAGTGGATTTTTCTCAGAGATGCCTGCCTGCCTTTTGGCTAAAAGCTGCTTCAGAATACCCAGAGCTGTCCGACAAGGCCTTGATGTTTCTTATGCCCTTTCCTACCACTTACCTCTGAGTCGGGATTTTCATCACTGGTCTCGTTGAAGACAAAATATCGGAACAGACTTAACATTGAACCAGATCTCAGATTGAAGCTGTCATCGCTGGAACCTGACATCCAGATGTTGACGTCTGCGAAGCAACATCATCCATCTCATTAGCTGAGTGATAAGGTTAGCTTGGACTTGCTGTGCGTGTGCGTTGTTTTGAGTTTAATTAGCCTATAATTGCACAAAATCAGTTATTTTATTTATTATTTCCTTATTACACACGTTTATGTTAATTTATTTTATATTCAGTGTGATTGATAAGATTATTTGTTTCCACTGGACTTGCTGTGCGTGTGTAACATGGTTGTTTTGAGTTTAATTTGCCTATAATTGCACAAAATCTGTTATTTTATTTATTATTTCCTTATTGTACACGGATACAATCGGATGTTGAAAGAGCTGAAGCTGCAGTTCATGTTCACTGATGCAGCTGTTGTGTTCTATGAGTGGATGCAGATTTGAATATACGGTCAAGGACCAAAAGAAAAAAAGAAGTTGTCTGCCGTCCTCTTTGAGAAACAGAACGCAGACAGACACCGGTCACACCTGCAACAAAGGTATCAGATAGGCTTCAATTTACTTTTGATTGTCTATAATTAACTATAAAAAGATATCTGCGTTTTAACACTACGTTTATATGTACTTATTTTTACGGTTTGCATATGAGGTGGTCCGCGAAAATCCTTGATGATAAATAGTGGTCCGCAGAATCAAAAAGTTTGAGAACCCCTGCTATATAACATTCAGTTCTATAGGACTGTCAGTTGGTTTGTTTACGTGGTTCCATGTCCAATAAACATCCCGTTTGGACTTTGAATTCACCTCCGACTCCCGTCTCTCAGCACTACAGTGTGTGGGTTTCAATATGGGTTTGTGTGTGTTTTTAGAAATGTGTGTGTAGTTCTATAAGTGTGTGTGTGTGTATTTCTATAAGTGTGTGTGTGTGTATTTCTATAAGTGTGTGTGTGTGTATTTCTATAAGTGTGTGTGTGTGTGACGGGGCGGCTCCGTCACTGACTGCGGGCAGTGCTCATACATACACACACACTCATGGTCTGTCTTTCCATATACCGTATAACCCTATCATGTAATGTGGTGCGTTTCATGTGGACAGCGCACATGGAAACACACACACACCAGATACGCCGCGGAGCAACACACACACACACACACACACACACGCACGCACGCACGCACGCACGCACGCACACACGCACACACACACGCACACGCACACTAAACACACCAAACATTCCCTCCTGTCAGCTTTCTCCGTGTGTCAGAATGTCAGAATGCTCACGATCATTTCACTCCTGTTCCGTTGTCATAGCAGAATGAGAGCTTGGGAACGCTGCGTTCATTCATCACATCACATATCCATTCATTCACTCAAATGGTCACCACGCATTGGCCTCTGCTCTCCTCCTCCTTCCTAGGTGACGCTTTGGCCTCTGCTCTCCTCCTCCTTCCTAGGTGACGCGTTGGCCTCTGCTCTCCTCCTCCTTCCTAGGTGACGCGTTGGCCTCTGCTCTCCTCCTCCTTCCTAGGTGACGCGTTGGCCTCTGCTCTCCTCCTCCTTCCTAGGTGACGCGTTGGCCTCTGCTCTCCTCCTCCTTCCTAGGTGACGCGTTGGCCTCTGCTCTCCTCCTCCTTCCTAGGTGACGCGTTGGCCTCTGCTCTCCTCCTCCTTCCTAGGTGACGCGTTGGCCTCTGCTCTCCTCCTCCTTCCTAGGTGACGCGTTGGCCTCTGCTCTCCTCCTCCTTCCTAGGGGACGCGTTGGCCTCTGCTCTCCTCCTCCTTCCTAGGTGACGCGTTGGCCTCTGCTCTCCTCCTCCTTCCTAGGTGACGCGTTGGCCTCTGCTCTCCTCCTCCTTCCTAGGTGACGCGTTGGCCTCTGCTCTCCTCCTCCTTCCTAGGTGACGCGTTGGCCTCTGCTCTCCTCCTCCTTCCTAGGTGACGCGTTGGCCTCTGCTCTCCTCCTCCTTCCTAGGTGACGCGTTGGCCTCTGCTCTCCTCCTCCTTCCTAGGTGACGCGTTGGCCTCTGCTCTCCTCCTCCTTCCTAGGTGACACGTTGGCCTCTGCTCTCCTCCTCCTTCCTAGGTGACGCGTTGGCCTCTGCTCTCCTCCTCCTTCCTAGGTGACGCGTTGGCCTCTGCTCTCCTCCTCCTTCCTAGGTGACGCGTTGGCCTCTGCTCTCCTCCTCCTTCCTAGGTGACGCGTTGGCCTCTGCTCTCCTCCTCCTTCCTAGGTGAGGCGTTGGCCCAGCGGAGGCCCACATGTCCCCAGGTTAGATGGGAGGGGTTGGCTCAGGGCCAGGGTCACGTGAGCCATGTTACTGTATGGTTCAATGGGAGGGGTTGGCTCAGGGCCAGGGTCACATGAGCCATGTTACTGTATGGTTCAATGGGAGGGGTTGGCTCAGGGCCAGGGTCACGTGAGCCATGTTACTGTATGGTTCAATGGGAGGGGTTGGCTCAGGGCCAGGGTCACGTGAGCCATGTTACTGTATGGTTCAATGGGAGGGGTTGGCTCAGGGCCAGGGTCACGTGAGCCATGTTACTGTATGGTTCAATGGGAGGGGTTGGCTCAGGGCCAGGGTCACGTGAGCCATGTTACTGTATGGTTCAATGGGAGGGGTTGGCTCAGGGCCAGGGTCACGTGAGCCATGTTACTGTATGGTTCAATGGGAGGGGTTGGCTCAGGGCCAGGGTCACGTGAGCCATGTTACTGTATGGTTCAATGGGAGGGGTTGGCTCAGGGCCAGGGTCACGTGAGCCATGTTACTGTATGGTTCAATGGGAGGGGTTGGCTCAGGGCCAGGGTCACGTGAGCCATGTTACTGTATGGTTCAATGGGAGGGGTTGGCTCAGGGCCAGGGTCACGTGAGCCATGTTACTGTATGGTTTGGTATTGTACTGTTTACTGGGTTATCTTTAATTAAAACAGTTGGAGCGTATGTGTGATATAGTGGAGGATATATAGTTTGTGTGTAGGAATTGGTTGAATGTGTTGATGATGTACATCCTGTTTAAAGGGGGAGGGGCTATTGGAGACCAGAGAGCTGCTCTGGCCCAGGGAGACCAGTCCTGAGCTACAGTGAAGGGAACGGGAATCCCTTTGGAAACGGGTTGGTCTTTGCCTGTAGTGGAAGTCGTAGTGTATTTGCATATTTACACATGGTGTAGTGTTAAGTAGTAAGTATATTGTGTTTTGTTTTATTAGTTTTCTCTTTTTCCACTTTTGTTAGATATAGTAAGTTTAGGGTATTTTCTTTTATGTTACTTTCACTTTTCACATTAGTGTAAAGCGATATCACCTCTGCACCTTGGGGGGCGGGAAATAAAAACCACCAACCAGATCCTTCAGACTACGCCTGTTTATGGGAGATTCAAAGAGTTCCAGAGAGGACCCCGTCACACTCGTATTTTAATATCTGTATATTGCTGTGTTCTGCTGCTCCCTGCTGGCGACACTAGAGCATTACAACACCACGCAGCTCTAATAATATCATATATATATTATATACAAGCAGTTCAAAGGATATTATATATATATAAGGAGATTCAAAGGAGTTCCAGAGAGGACCCCGTCACACACACACACACACACACACACACACACACACACACACACACACACACACACACACACACACATACACACACAGTTAAACACACACACACATACACACACAGTTAAACACACACACACACACACACACACACACACACAGTTAAACACACACACACACACACACACACACATACACACACAGTTAAACACACACACACACACAGTTAAACACACACACACACACACACACACATACACACACAGTTAAACACACACACACAATTAAACACACACACACACACACACACACACACACACACACAGTTAAACACACAGGTAACCACTGGAGGCTGAGGTGGAGATGTCTAGACGTACAGTAGAGGATATAACAGAAGAGATTAGAACACAATAGATCAGTTCTCAACACACAGCTTCCCTTTCTGTTTTATTGCGGTGGTTTGAAGCGCAGCCACTGAGACAACATGTTTAGTTCATGCAACAGTTTCATTATTTAGTTATTTACTTACATATTGAGCTCTTAGTCAATTGTTCATTCATGTGTTCATTGTTCTTTATCTCAAAGGTTCACAGCGACCTCTGCTCTTAATCGATGACCCAATCCCTTCACGGTTCTTACTCGTATTTTAAAATCTGTATATCGCTGTGTTCTGCTGCTCCCTGCTGGCGACACTAGAGCATTACAACACCACACAGCTCTAATAATATCATATATTTATAATATATACAAGCAGTTATATTAAAGCTGGACACATTATCTACGTGTCATTACAGTCGTGCTGCGGGTTTAAAGGGTGAATAAAACAACATTACATGAAAACCTTCCAATATGAATAGTGTTCTTTAATAATGATCTTCCTGTGATCCAGAGCCCATTGTGTCCAGTTATATGGAAATACCCTATGGATGTGATTGGTTTAATTTGATAGGTGTGCTTATTGAGGACTATATCTCTTAATAAATACAGAACATGAACTCTACTGTCTCTCATGTCGTGTATGGCGTGTGAAACCATTGGTAGAGTCCAGATAAAAGATGATTACATTTACATTTACATTTAGGGCATTTGGCAGACGCTTTTATCCAAAGCGACTTACAAGGTGTACATTAGTTGAAGCAGACAATAGCATAACACTGGGGTACGTAAACATAAAAATACAGTAGTTCACAAGTATTTATTTTAACAAGATGAATAACACAATTTCGTACTGCTAGGTCACCTGCTTAAGTAGCTGTGATAAGAGCGTGTTATCAACATTAAGGATATACACTTGCTAACATATACAACATGCTAAGAGCTATTAATGTCAGGACTTAAGCAAGTTTAGGGGTTTCACGAAGGAGAAGGAGGGTTCAAGGAGAGTCCAGGTGGACTCTGAACAGGTGGGTCTTGAGTCTCTTGCGGAAGCTGGCGAGGGACTCTGCCGTCCTGACATGAGACGGGAGTTCATTCCACCACTGTGGAGCCAGAGCCGTGAAGAGCTGGGTTTTGGACGAGCGATGTTTGGTTGACATTAGTGAAGGTCGAACAAGTCGCCTGGCAGAAGTTGAGCGGAGCGCTCTGGCTGGGATGTAGGGTTTGACCAACGCCTGGAGGTAGGCTGGGGCAGTTCCATTGACTGCCCTAAAGGTCAGCACCAGAGTCTTGAATTTGATGCGAGCATTTACCGGAAGCCTGTGGAGATCGCGGAAGAGAGGGGTCACGTGGGAGAATTTCGGTAGATTGAATACCAGGCGTGCTGCTGCATTCTGGATGCGTTGGAGGGGCTTAGTTGCAGAGGCGGGGAGTCCCGCCAGGAGAGAGTTGCAGTAGTCGAGGCGGGTGATGACGAGCGCTTGGACCAGGATCTGCGCCGCTTCACGTGTGAGGAAGGGCCGGATCCTGCGGATGTTGTAGAGGGCAATTCTGCAAGATCGGGCCACCGCGGTGACGTTGGCATTGCAGGACAGCTGGTCATCTACCACCACACCAAGGTCTCTTGTTGTGGTTGAGGGGGAGACTTGGGTGTTCTCGATGGTGACCAGTAGGTCCATCTGAGGGCAGTCTTTCCCCGGTATGAAGAGGAGCTCAGTTTTGTCAAGGTTGAGCTTCAGGTGGTTGGCGGCTGTCCATCTGTTGATGTCGGCCAGGCATTTAGAGATGCGTGTTGCTATTTGGGTTTCTGAGGGGGGAAAGGAGATAAACAGTTGAGTGTCATCTGCATAGCAGTGATAGGAGAAGCCATGAGATGTGATTACAGAGCCTAGCGATTTAGTGTAAAGAGAAAACAGAAGGGGTCCCAATACTGAGCCTTGAGGGACTCCGGTGTCCAGGGTGCAGGGTCTGGACAGGGAACCGTTCCATGTGACCTGATAAGTGCGATCTGCAAGGTAAGAGGTGAACCAGGATAACGCAGTTCCAGCGATTCCAAGCTCGGCGAGAGTGGAGAGGAGGATCTGGTGGTTCACTGTGTCGAACGCCGCAGACAGGTCGAGAAGGATCAGTACCGATGAGAGGGACGAGCTTCTGGCATCACGAAGAGACTCTGTCACTGCGAGCAGTGCCGTCTCCGTGGAGTGCGCAGCCTTGAAACCTGACTGGTGAGGGTCGAGGAGGTTGTTCTGGGAGAGATAGGAAGAAAGTTGTGAGGAGACAGCCCGTTCAAGGGTTTTGGACAGGAATGATAGGAGAGATACCGGTCTGTAGTTTTGGACATCAGTGGTGTCTAGGGATGGTTTCTTGAGGAGCTTGATTCTGGCAGTCTTGAAGGCTGCCGGAAACAGGCCTGCCTCAAGGGAGATGTTGATTTGGGATGTAAGGAAGGGAAGGATATCGCCCGAGATGTCCTGGAGAAGAGAGGAAGGGATTGGGTCGAGGTGGCAGGTGGTAGGGTGGTTAGATGTCACCAGTTTGTTAACTTCATCAGGGGAGAGGGGGTTGAAACAGGTAAGGTTAGTGGGGGTGGGAGAAGAGGGAGGGAGAAAAGCGGTGGGGGTGAAGGAGGAGGTAATGTCGTTCACCTTCTTCGTAAAGAAGGTGACAAAGTCATCAGCTGAGAGGGAGGAGGGAGGGGGAGGGGAGGGGGGCTTGAGGAGGGAAGAGAACATGGAGAAAAGTTTCCTTGGGTTAGAGGCAGAAGAGTTTATTTTTGTACGGTAGAAGGCAGATTTAGCAGCCGATACCGTGGAGGTGAAGCCAGCGAGGAGACGGAGGTAGTGAGCGAGGTCATCAGAGGAGTCCGATTTCCTCCATTTTCTCTCGGCCGCCCGTAGCTCTGCTCTACGAGCCCGCAGAGGTTCGGACAGCCAAGGAGGTGGAGGAGAGGCTCGTGCTGGTCTGGAGGTGAGAGGACAGAGAGAGTCGAAGGAGGAGGAGAGAGAGGAAGTCAGAGTGGAGGAGGCTTCCTCTACCGACAAGAGAGAGAATTGTTGGGGGGATGGTAGTGAGGATAGGACAGATGCGGAGAAAGAAGAGGGAGAGAGAGTTTTCAGGTTACTACGGAAGGTAACAATGTGGGGAGTAGTGGGTAGGGAGGTGGGGGATTTGAGAGGGAGGGAGAAAGCAACAAAATGGTGATCAGAGACAGAGAGGGGTGTGACAGAGATCACCGAGGTGGTACAGGATCTTGTGAAGACAAGATCCAGTTGGTTCCCAGCTCTGTGGGTAGGGGGAGAAGGAGTGAGTGTTAGACCGAATATGGCAAAAAAGTTAATGAATTCAGGAGATTGTAACTTATCCGACTGGATGTTGAAGTCACCCAGAACCACGAGTGGGGTGCCGTCCTCAGGAAAGCAGCTGAGGAGGGCGTCCATCTCGTCAAAGAAGTCACCAAGGGCCCGGTGGTCGGTAGATTACGGCAATGTTGAGCCTAGTTGGGATGGTAACAGAAACAGCATGAAATTCAAGTGCCGATCTGGTCAGGTGACCCAGAGGGAGTACCTGATATGACCAGTTTGGAGAGACTAGGAGTCCCGTTCCGCCACCATGCCCAGAGGGTCGGGGGGTGTGGGTGAAGGAGTAGGTCGCGGAGAGAGCAGCTGTGGTGGCCGTGTTCTCAGGGGTGATCCAGGTCTCGGTGAGAGCCAGGAAGTGGAGAGACTGGAGTGCGGCGTAGGCCAGAATGGTTTCAGTCTTCTTGACCGAAGATTGGCAATTCCAGAGTCCCCCTTTCACCACAAGATCTGTGAAGGTAGAAATGGTAGGATAGAGGAGATTGGAAGGGTTGCGGCGTCGAGAGGGAGAACCTCGATGCCATCTATTGCGGGAGGATGTCCAGACTACAATGGAATCACGACACATAGCAAGGGTAGGAAGACTAGATTTGACTAACTAGGACTAACTCCCTGGACAGACTCCAGTAGATTGACTCCTTGGTCTTTGTTCTGGGTCTTGTTCTGGGACTCCAGTAGAAAGATGATGTCTTTAAACAAGGACGGCCTTGTAGCTGAAGGAAAGTACAACCACTTGGACACAATGAGGACAATAGAAATACACACGCATACATGCACACACCCACACATATAGAGAAGTGCAAACACACACTCATAGAAACACACACTCATAGAAACACACACACATACACACACATACACACTCCTAGAGTCTCACCTCACACCTCAGCTATATCCGACCACTTCCTGTTTACTTTCAAGGTGGTGGTATCTTGCCTCACTCAAGAAGAAGACTTTAACTGCCTTATCTGCAGTAATCCACTCTGCTGCTCCTCTTATTGTTAAAAGTGAACCACCAAAGGGCCAGCTCCTTGGATCAATGAGGAGACTCACACCCTAGAACAAAGCTGCAGAACACTAGAACGCTGATGGCGTTCAATGAAACTTGAAGTCTATCATCTGTCATGACAGCCTGCTCATCTATAAAGCTGCTTTAACTACCTCCAGGAACGCCTACTTCTCAAGTGTTATCAACTTAATCAAAAACAACCCTAAGTTAATGAAATGTAAACACTTTAAATGAACAACA
>JANIIK010002078.1:0-17000 GCA_027704905.1 Muraenolepis orangiensis | reverse complement strand
ATAATTATTAATATTAATATGATTATTATTATTAATATAAATATTATTAATGTTAATATTTATATTAATACTATTACTACTTACTTACTACTATCATTATTATAGATACAATTATTAATATTAATGATTATTATTAATAATATTAATAATAATATTTTAATGTTAATATTTATATTAATAATAATAATATTATTATTATGAATATATTATTAATATTATTGTTATAGTTGTGTTAGGCATAGGAAGAGAATCCTTCTGATTCTAATATATTGATCCTCACCCAGAGCCCATGTGGTAAGCCCCTCCTCTTCCCCTCCATGTTAACTGGTGAGCTAAACGGTGGGCGGAGCTGAACTCCATCAGGGGCTTCTGTTGACTCCGCCTCCGCCTGTCCTTTTGGTTCAGTTGTTTAAATGGTCTAGAGATGAGACCAGGACTCAATAGGTTTGAAAACAAGGCTTCACGTGAATGAGAATCCTAGCTACAATGAAGTGTGACTAATCATGTCTTGTTCTCCATCAGATGCGTGTGAACTCACACTGGACCCAAACACAGCCTGGAGAGGACTCTCTCTGTCTGAGGACAACAGGAAGGTGACGAGGGTTGGACAGAAGAAGAAGTATCCTGATCACCCAGAGAGATTTGACCATTGGGAGCAGGTGTTGTGTAGAGAGGGTCTGACTGACCGCTGTTACTGGGAGGTGGAGAGGGAAGGACGTGTTTATATAGGAGTGACATACAGAGGAATCACAAGGAGAGGAGGGGGTAATGACAGCTGGCTTGGAGGAAACAACAAATCCTGGTGTCTTCATTGTCATGATGATGGTTACTCTGTCCAGTACAACGGTAGTCAAACAGTCATAGACAGTCTCCCCCCCTCTAACAGAGTAGGAGTGTATATGGACCGACCTGCTGGCTCTCTCTCCTTCTACAGTGTCCCCCAAGATGGAGGAGGGTCCTCAGACACACTGACACACATCCACACCTTCCAGTCCACATTCACCCAGGAGGACCTCCTCCCTGCGTTTGGGTTATGGAAATATGGTTCCTCAGTGTCTCTGTGTCCGTTGTAGCAACACACACACACACATAGTATACACTATACAGACACACACACATTTATATACTGTACACACAAACACATTTTTATACTACACACACACACACACACACACACACACACACACAATATACACTATACAGACACACACACACACACAGGGGGGGTGAGGGGGGGTTTCTCCCTTATGCCCCAAATGGCCAGAGAGCAGTTTCAGAGGTCAGGGGTCAGAGGAGGTGATCTACCACCATGGGTCCTACCACTGGGTCACGGATGGACCCCAGGGATTTAAAGACTGTTCAAATTTTAACTGTTATTCATTTTGCTCGCTAAAAATTCCTGAACTTTTCTTTTTAAAAGGTTTGCAAAAACTGCTTCATGCAATATAATGTTTTAAATGGTTGAACTTTCTCTTTAACACGTTCTAGAAGACTGTTGTATTCAATATGATGTTTTAAATGGTTGAACTTTCTCTTTAACACGTTCTAGAAGACTGTTGTATTCAATATAATGTTTGTGGTGGAGATGAAGATGTGTTCTCAGAGCTGAAAGGGAGTCATGCATTGGATGTTCTTTCATGGTCTGACCAGCTAAATATCACATGTTCATGTTGTTTCCTTTGATTCTTTGAAGCATTATTAATCACATGGGATTGTTTCCTTTAAATCCTGTTTTGAAGTGTTATTAAAGTATGATGTTGGATTGGTGTTCATGACGTTGTGTTCCATAATCAAGTGAGGTGAACATGATGTGTTGTCCTTTTCAAAAGGAGCTAAATGTGATGGTAAAGCCCTCTGGTGTAGTAAGAGCCCAATGGTTGTTGTGGCCATCTGTGGCCACAAGGAGGGGGGTGGTGGGTGATGAAGAGGAGGGTGGTTAGTGATGAAGACAGTACACACAGTACACACAATACACCAGTGGTGAACCATGTCTATCACAACTGGACAATTTCCAAGTGTACCCTAGTTGTCAAAGCAGTGTCCATGTAGTGAAGTAACAGCCCAACACAGACCACCACACACAGGCCCTAACCCTAACCCTAACCCTAACCCTTACCCTAACCCTAACCCTAACCCAACACAGACCACCACACACAGGCCCTAACCCTAACCCAACACAGACCACCACACACAGGCCCTAACCCTAACCCTAACCCTAACCCAACACAGACCACCACACACAGGCCCTAACCCTAACCCTAACCCTAACCCAACACAGACCACCACACACAGGCCCTAACCTTAACCCTAACCCAACACACACCAGGCCCTAACCCTGACCCAACACAGACCACCACACAGGCTATCGATTAAAGGGACAGTCTAACACGACACGTGAGACGGCTTAAAACAGGTTACTGCTTTAAGTTCTAAACTAGTAAGGCTCTTGTTTGGCTAAATGTTTTATAGTGGTTATGTGTACCACACCATGGGGAAAACTGAGTTGCTGTAGTGCACTGGTGTATTTAAAGGGGGCTGAGTCCTTTAGTGTAGCCTTCTGTAAATGCAATGGCATCCCACCCTCTGTTACTACAGAGCAGCTCAGACCATAACCTACCGTGGATGGACGCTCTGGAGGCTCTTGGCTCTGGAGACCCCAACCATTTAGTCAATTGAAGGCTCAATCAAACCCCAAACCGCCATCAGGTGGTCATAGCTTGGAAATGGATTTACTAAAAGACACATATATCATGTCAGTCATTCGTTAATACTCACTCCCACAATATATACAACTATACAATATCTACAATAGATATACAACTAAATATCTATCTGACTTATAAAACTAACGTTAACTATCTAAACACTAAATACTACCAAAACAAACAATCCAAATGTAAATATGTATCTTATCTAAAGTGTTGTATGGATGAATGTCTTATTTCACGGTCAGCTCGGTGTAGCTAGGTCTATACTGGGTAGCTACAATAACTTTAGACTCTAAAAGAACATTTCTAACCAAATGCTCCTTAATCACCAAGCCCTTTGCAACAGCCCAGTGTGATCACCTCTAGTTCAATTCTATCTGCACCAACAAGAGTGTTCATCTGGGATCTGTTCATCAGAACTCACAAGATGGACCTGGTGCTGTCCATTAGACATCATGCCATTGCTTAAGCATCTGTCCACATGTGGAGGAAACAGGTTTATGAAACGTTTCCAACACGTCGCTATTGGGTGTTAAATGACCCCACACCAGCACCTCCGTTAAACGTGTGAAATAGGTCTCTGATACGATTCTTATTGAACGGTGGGTTTCACACCTGTTTAGACCGTGTCATTCACATTGTGTTCTGGTTGGTAACAGTTGGTATAAGTTGACACCGATTCAGAATCGGTGTCAGATGCGTTGGTTTTTAAACGTTGCGTTCAACACCCGATTAGAACGTTTAACAAACGTTACTTTTAGAGTTCCTTCTGTTGGGGTCAAGAAACCGGTTTGATGAGCGTTTGTTGAACACCAAAATACAACCCATGTCAAACCTGGTTTGGCTTCAAATAACCTGTTTTGCTGCTTGGGACGAAGCCGAAAAATAACCTTAACACAGTGAGGGGGATGGAAACGATAACCAACAACCATACATAATATTCATAATAACCATCATAACAATACACTAAAGAGTATATACATTGACTAAATCAAAGCCCCATTTCTCTCTATCCAATAAGTGACCAAACGGACTGGAAGGAGAACCAGATGTGATTCTGGTTTCATCATCAGATGTAAAGCCACCCTGTAACTCTGACTAAGGGCTATACTAATATACTATATATATAATATACTATATATATATAATATACTAATAGCATTGTAGAATAATTTCTACTCGGATGGATAAGAATCAATTGCAGAGGTCCGGATAACAATAATCAACTGCAGCAAGATGGAGTCTGCCGTGCCAATTGTCAGACTGAAGATCCTCTCCTTCTTACCCAGTATATACGTTCTCCCACATTCCGTGGCTTGGACATCACTTCATTCTTATCGGTCAAACGTTCCCCACGGCACGACTCCCTACGGCTATGGCTCACGGTACGTCCATAGGACACCGTTGACCCTAAAGGTACCCTTATAAGGGCCTACAGGGACACCAGCCGATAACTGGAACATCTCAACACATCTCTATGACCTAGTGGGCCTTGGGCTTCACCAGAAGATTATGATGTAGCCATCTGCTGCTATGTATAGAGGACCATAAGACAGTGTTTAGATTATAATGAGGGTATAAACATACACTACACCACCTACTGCTATGTATAGAGGACCATAAGACAGTGTTTAGATTATAATAAGGGTATAAACATACACTACACCACCTACTGCTATGTATAGAGGACCATAAGACAGTGTTTAGATTATAATAAGGGTATAAACATACACTACACCATCTACTGCTATGTATAGAGGACCATAAGACAGTGTTTAGATTATAATGAGGGTATAATCATACACTACAATATTGTTGCATATTGTTTGCCAACTTATTGTACTTTGTCCCTTACACTTTAGTCTGAATTATTGTACTTCTACCTGAGCTCTGGTTCAGTTATTGGAGACGTGTTAGAAATGAAATGCACTTTTGACTTCTGGTGACGAGTTGTTCTCTTTCCTTCCTTTGTTGAAACACACTATTGTAAGTCTCTTCGGATAAAAGCGTCAGCTAAATGACTGTAATGACATGCTCCTTAATGACCTCTGACCCCTACCTGCTCCTAATGACCTCTGACCCCTACCTGCTCCTAATGACCTCTGTCTCTTGTCTGTGTGTGTGTCTGTGTGAGACTATATATATATATATATATATATTTATATATATATCTACAGTACATTGTAACTGTCTGTCTGGTTGTCTGTCACATCAACCGACTGTTACACACAACTGTAACCAATGGCACATTTGTTCCAGTTCTCCCTGTGTGTGTGAGTGGTAAATGGACATTTATAGAGCTCTTTTCTAACCAATGGTTACTCAAAGCTCTTTACAAGTCATGCCTCACATTCACCATTCATCCACTCATCCACTCACCAACGGAGGAGTCAGCCATCAAGGAGACAGCCAGCAGGTCAGGAGCAGTTAGGGTTAGGGGGTCTTGCTCAAGGACACCTCCACAGCTTTTGATAGGAGGAGCCGGCGGGGATCGAACCAGCGACCTGCCGGTTGTGAGGCGACCGCTCTACCTCCTGAGATATACTGCCTGTGTGTGTGTGTGTGTGTGTGTGTGTGTGTGTGTGTGTGTGTGTGTGTGTGTGTGTGTGTGTGTGTGTGTGTGTGTGTGTGTGTGTGTGTGTGTGTGTGTGTGTGTGTGTGTGTGTGTGTGTGTGTGTGTGTGTGTGTGTGTGTGTGTGTGTGTGTGTGTGTGTGTGTGTGTGTGTGTGTGTGTGTGTGTGTGTGCCTGCGTGTGTCTATGTGTGTGTGTGTATGTGTGTGCCTGTGCCTGCGTGTGTCTATGTGTGTGTGTGTGTGTGTGTGTGCCTGCGTGTGTGTGTGTTTATATGTTTATACGTGAGAATGGGTTCCTGTATTGGCTTGGTTTGGATGTAAGCACACACACACACACATACAGAGACACATGCAGGCACACACACACACAGGAAACCACAAGCAACAGAACGGTGAAACTATAGCAACGGAAAAACCCACAGGAAGAGTGTGTGTGTGTGACAGAGAGAGAGAGAGGGTGTGCCCTAGTGAAAAACACTGGTACTAGATAGATAGATAGATAGATAGATAGATAGATAGATAGATAGATAGATAGATAGATAGATAGATAGATAGATAGATAGATAGTGTTTAACTCTTTTGGTTTAGGCCAGTGGTCCCCAAACTAAGGCCCGCGGGCCGGATACGGCCCGCCTCCACATTTGGCCCAGCCCCCTGAACAATACCAGAGACTAATTATGATTTTTTTTTTTAATCTTTAAAAAATAAAAAATATATATATATTTTTTATGTTTATCAGTTCACACTGATGAACATACATAGGTAAGATCACTTTTCTGAGTATAAACAAATGTAATCATAATAAAATCTACTGGGATAAAATCCATCTCCACAACCATACTGGTAGTGAAATGTATTGTGCTGTGTAGGTGCTGTATCACTTAGTTCGGTTTCTCAGCCTGCTTGCTTTGTGGTTTTCACAGGGAAGTTGATGAGAGAGAGCTGCAAACAGCGGTGTCTTCAAGCCTACTGGAACCTACAAAAGGATTATAAGGAAGGAACACAAGAACTTTGAGAGACTGCTCATATGAGTCATTTGAGTAAGAGATTCTGCTCTGACAACTAAGCTAAACTTTTACCTGTTAAGATTGTGCACGGCACAACAGAAAGTTAATGTTCAGTGGACTTTTTTTCTGTGAAGAACCCAGAGAGGGTTATTTGGTTATTATTTATTTCATAAATAGTGTTATTATATATTTCCCGACTTTATTTTTTCTGTGAAGAACCCAGAGAGGGTTATTTGGTTATTATTTATTTCACAAATAGTGTTATTTATTTCGTGACTTTTTTCTGTGAAGAACCCAGAGAGGGTTATTTGGTTATTATTTATTTCATACATAGTGTTATTTATTTCATTAATAGTGTTATTATTTATTTCCTGACTTTTTTTTCTGTGAAGATCCCGGAAAGGGTTATTAATATTTGGTTATGTGTGGCTTTCTGGAAAACAATAAATGTTTACGTTTAGGCACCCCTGCGATCGTCACACTTTTTCTGTTACAAACTGACCCCGGCCCCCATCAGAGAAGGGAAAAGTTATGTGGCCCTCACAGAAAAAAGTTTGGGGACCCCTGGTTTAGGCTTTTGTAGTTCTTTGTTACTTTTGTGATGTAAATGTGTGCCGACAGACAGCAGTTATAAAAATAAAATAAAAACAATCGAATAAAAAGTTTATAAAATGCAATATATCGGCACAGAAAAGAGTAATATGTATATATAAATCAATGTAATAAAATATAGATTGTTATATGCTATAGGCCCTTGTTCAGCAGCCTGATGGCCTGACTGTGGAAGCTGTCTCTGAGTCTATTTGATACCACTTGATACTGAGGTATCGCCTGACTGACGGTAACAGTGAGTACAGTTCGTGGCTGGGGTGGGCAATATATTTTATGATGCTGACACACACACACACACACAGTTAAACACACACACACACACACACACACACACACACACACACACACACACACACACACACACACACACACACACACACACACACACACACACAGTTAAACACACAGGTAACCACTGGAGGCTGAGGTGGAGATGTCTAGATGTTTAGTTCATGCAACAGTTTCATTATTTAGTTATTTACTTACATATTGAGCTCTTAGTCAATTGTTCATTCATGTGTTCATTGTTCTTTATCTCAAAGGTTCACAGCGACCTCTGCTCTTAATCGATGACCCAATCCCTTCACGGTTCTTACTCGTATTTTAATATCTGTATTTCGCTGTGTTCTGCTGCTCCCTGCTGGCGACACTAGAGCATTACAACACCACGCAGCTCTAATAATATCATATATATATATTATATACAAGCAGTTATATTAAAGCTGGACACATTATCTACGTGTCATTACAGTCGTGCTGCGGGTTTAAAGGGTGAATAAAACAACATTACATGAAAACCTTCCAATATGAATAGTGTTCTTTAATAATGATCTTCCTGTGATCCAGAGCCCATTGTGTCCAGTTATATGGAAATACCCTACGGATGTGATTGGTTTAATTTGATAGGTGTGCTTATTCAGGACTATATCTCTTAATAAATACAGAACATGAACCCTACTGTCTCTCATGTCGTGTATGGCGTGTGAAACCATTGGTAGAGTCCAGATAAAAGATGATGTCTTTAAACAAGGACGGCCTTGTAGCTGAAGGAAAGTACAACCACTTGGACACAATGAGGACAATAGAAATACACACGCATGCATGACCACACCCACACATATATAGAAGTGCAAACACACACACACTCATAGAAACACACACACACACACACACACACACACTCATAGAAACACACACACACACACACACACGTCAAGTCAAGTTTATTGTCTCTTCACAGTTTACACAAGTATAAAGCAGTGAGTGAAAATATTATGTGCAAAACCCAACAACAGACAGCAGTTATAAAAATAAGATAAAAATAGATAAAAAATAGAATAAAAACAATAGAATAAAAGCAAAAATAAAAATAAAAATGCAATTTATAAAATGCAATATATCGGCACAGAAAAAGAGCAATATGTATATATAAATCAATGTAACAAAATATACATTGTTATATGCTATAGGCCCTTGTTCAGCAGCCTGATGGCCTGACTGTGGAAGCTGTCTCTGAGTCTATTTGATACCACTTGATACTGAGGTATCGCCTGACTGACGGTAACAGTGAGTACAGTTCGTGGCTGTAGGGCAATGTCTTTATGATGCGTTTGGCCTTGGCCACACACACACACACACACACACACACACACACACACACACACACACAAACATAAAGAAGTACATACACACACGTTTATGTACATACACACACACTTACATGTGTTCACTGTCAGTATCTTTGTATGAAGCTGTCTGATTAATGATTAATACATCTTAAGATATGAGGCTGCTTATCAAAGCCATGTTTTATTAATCTCTGTTATTGCACCACTAGGGGGCGTGAATCCACCACCTTAAGGCCAACATGATTAGGGTAAAGGAGACACAGGTGTGTGTGTGGTGTAGGTGTTTGGACTGGTGCTCAACACACACACACACACACACACACACACACACATCTCTCTGTTACAACACACACACACATCTCTAAACACACACACACACCTCTCTGTAGCACAGACACACACATATCTCACACACACACACATATCTCACACACACACACACATCTCTAGGAGGAAGAGAGGTGGTGAGGGAGGGAGGGAGAAGGAGAAGGAGGGAGGAGGAGGAAGAGGAAGAGAAGTGGGGAGGGAGGGAGGGAGGAGGAGGAGGGAGAGAGGTGTTGAGGGAGGGAGGGAGGAGGATAGAGGCAGGGAGAGAAGAGAAGAAGAGAGAGAAGTGGGGAGGGCCCAACGCTCTAACAGACACACACACATCTCTCTCTCTAACAGACACACACACACACACACACACACACACACTGCAGGAGGGAATGGGGAGGAAGCATTCTGTTGAACTGGTTTAAAATGGCTCATAAAACATGTTGAATCTTGAAGTGACCAGAAGAAGAGAGCCAACCCAAGACTTAATGAAGGGTTGATCCAAGGTTTGATGAAGCGTATTCATCCTGTCACCACGGTGACTGAATGACTCAGAGACTCACTTGTTGTCCCAAGGGAGACTCTGAGTCCCAACACGCCGCCTCACTGAGGCTTGACTTTCAACACAGTTCTGGGGAGCTGGAGTTTGTCTTTGGGTGAGGAGGAGAGATGTGGGGGAGGGAGGAGAAGGAGGGAGGAGGATAGAGGGAGGGTGGGAGAGGAGGAGGAAGAGAGGTGGTGAGGGAAGGAGAAGGAGGAAGGAGGATAGAGGGAGGGAGGGAGAGGGAGGAGGATAGAGGGAGGGAGAGAGGTGGTGAGGGAGCAGAAGGAGGGAGGAGGATAGAGGGAGGGAGGGAGAGGGAGGAAGAGGAGGGAGAGAGGTGGGGAGGAGGAGGGAGAGAGGTGGTGAGGGAAGGAGGGAAGAGGATAGAGGGAGGGAGGAGGAGGAGGAAGAAAGATTTGGGTGAGGGAGGAGAAGGAGGGAGGAGGATAGAGGGGGGGGGGGAGGATAGAGAGGTAAAGCAGAAGAAAAAATTATCCAGTTGGTCCCAACGAGCAGTAAAATACACTAAAATCCTAAATATAAGACAGCAAAACTAAATTGAAACAAAAACCTAACCGTAGCAAAACAGCAGCTGATCACACTTAGTAGGAAAAACACATTGTACATTAGCTTACAATACAGAAGTACACATTTAAATATTTTAACTTAGGTAATTATAAACATACCACTACTCAGTATGATTGATATTAAAGTACTAAGCAGGGCCAGGGGGGAACAACACACACCCCTCCAGGTTAACAGGAACTTCAGGCATCACACTTGGCCAAAGGAACACCAGGTGGACCAGGATACAAGCTGACAGTAGGCTAATACAAATGGATGTCATTCAGTGCTACTATAAGATGCACATGAGGAATATTAAGTTGCTGATCAAACATGACATCCAGTATCTGACAATTGACCTCCCCTTAAGGTGGCCATGTGGCAACAGGCAGGCAGCAAACGAACCAAAGGCTGCCATGATGCCACAGGGGCCTTAAACCCCCCTGAGTTAATTAGGGGTTGGCTCTGGGGGAGGAGTTGACCTACTTTAGGTGATGGTGAGTTCAGGGCCTAGAGATGAGTGTGGGACAGAACCTGAACCAGTGGTCCTGCTACACATGGGTGGGGTTATCAATATATCAGTTGTCAGTTACCCAAACATCTTTAACATACGGTTCAACAAACCTACCCTGAATGAACCTTTCATTAAGTCTTGTGTTGGCTCTCTTCTTCTGGGGCCGGTTGGTTGAAGGGTGTTTAACTCTTAACGAGTCGTTAAATCAGCTAATCAGTGGTTCATTTTTAATGCATGGTTCAATTAGGTTGTTCAAAGGGTATTTAGTGGTCAACATCTTCAGGCGATTAACCAGTGGTTAACTTTAACCACTGGCTGAAGGTGTATTAAACTATGATTAAGACATGTCTAGTGGTTCTTGTTTAGCTTTTACCCAACTTTTTGCTGCTCCACAACATGAATCAACATCGCTAGAGAAGATACCATCAAGAAAGACAACAATTAACATATATACAACACATACATCGAAATAATTATTATATTAAAAAAATATATATACATAATATATAATTTAAAAAAAAATCTCTCCTCAGTGTTTCCCTGCTCTCCTCTACCAACTCTCTAACAGATTAACTTCTGCTAAGGAAAAATATAGTTTTTCTCTTTCTGCTAACTAGCATTAGCATCCATCTTTAGAGTTGTTAAGAGGAGATACAGGAAGTCGTTTCAAGAATTATGGGTAAAAATACTTAATATTAATACTTAATAACTGTTTAACGACTGGTTAAGTAGTGATTAGTTAGCCACTCGCCTAATCATCCTTTGAACAACCAACAGTTAACAAATGGTTAACTAACGACTGATTAGGACATTTAAGGACTGATTAAGACTTAACGACTAATTAGGACATTTAAGGACTGATTAAGACTTAATGACTGATTAGGACATTTATGGACTGATTACGACTTAATGACTGATTCAAAAATTGAACGACTGAAGGGGGAACGACCCTTTGAACAACCGGCCCCTGGTCACTTACTGTGTGTGTGTGTATATGTGTGTGTGTGTGTGTGTGTGTGTGTGTGTGTGTGTGTGTGTGTGTGTGTGTGTGTGTATAACACTGTATATAACTGCTTGTATATATATATATGATATTATTAGAGCTGCGTGGTGTTGTAATGCTCTAGTGTCGCCTGCAGGGAGCAGCAGAACACAGCGATATACAGATATTAAAATACCAGTAAGAACCGTGAAGGGATTGGGTCATCGATTAACAACCCAGTGGCGGCTCGTCCATAGGGGCGCAGGGGCGCTGCCCCACCTGGTTGAGAGAGGATTTTAGATTTTTTGACCCCTAAAAATAAACTAAACATGTTTAAAATGAATAATAATTACTCATTTTAAGTATGTTTGTGTTTAAAATGCACAATAACGTTAATATTGAAAATATAAATCATTGTTTTGTGCGTGCTATTCTCCCCCCTCGTTTGTCATTGACGTCACTCTCATAGAAATCTAGTACCTACCTCCAAACCTGGGCGAGACCGGTGGCCCAGGAACTCCGCCTCACTGCGCGCAAGCGGCCAATGAAAATGGATCAAGCAAATAAATGTAGCCTATCAAGGGTCCTAAATACGATCTGTGGGGGCGCAGATTCTTGCGCCCGAACAAAGAAACCAGTCACGCATGCGCCACTCAAATTGAGTGGCACATGCGTGACTGGTTTCTTTGCTACAATTGAGTGACTCAATTGTAGCAAAGAAGTCACGCATGCGCCACTCAATTGTAGCCTAGTGTAACCTTATTTGTAAAGCCTGTACTGCTCTGCTCTCAGTTCGGTCTTGCTGTCTGAGGAAAGGTACGTTTTTGTTGTCCCGATTATAGTTTTACATTTATTTTTATTGTGGACGATGTAAATGTAAAGTAAAGGGGATAAGAAATGTTGGTCTTGCTGTATAAACATGCAGCTTGTGTCATTTGTATGTAAACGGTGTGGATTCGGGTTTTGTAAGTTTATCGTGGACACGTTTACATGGAGAAACCGGCGCCACCGTCTGGGAAAATGCGCTATTGCACAGCAGATATGATAAAACAATTGCTAATTTTTTTTTACTTCTTTTTATTCTATTGTTTTTATTTTATATTTATAACTGCTGTCTGTCGTCGGGTTTTGCACATAATATTTTCACTCACTGCTTTATACACTTTATATACTTAATAAACTTGACTTGACTTGACTTACCAGTCTATTCAATTCAACAGAGCTTTATTGGCATGGGAAGCACACATTCACATCACAAAAGTAACAAAGAACTACAAAAGGCTAAACCATAATAGTTAAACACTATATATATATATACATATTTATATATATATATATATATATATATATATATATATATATATATATTACCAGTGTCTCTCACTAGAGCACACCCTCCCTCTCTCTCTGTCACACACACTTCCTCCGGGTTTTTCTGTTGCTGTAGTTTCACCTTGTTCTGTTGCTTGTGGTTTCCTGTGTGTGTGTGTGTGTGTGTGTGTGTCTGTGTGTGTGTGTGTGTGTGTGTGTGTTTACATCCAAACCGAGCCAATACAGGCACCTTTCTTTCTTTCTCATGTATAAACATATATACACACACACACACACACACACACACACACACACACACACACACACACACACACACACACACACACACACACACACACACACACACACACACACACACACACACACACACACACACACACACACACACACACGGCAGTATAGCTCAGGAGGTAGAGCGGTCGCCTCACCACCGGCAGGTTGCTGGTTCGATCCCCGCCCCCTCCTCCTATCAAAAGCTGTGGAGGTGTCCTTGATCAAGACCCCCTAACCTTAACTGCTCCTGACCTGCTGGCTGTCTTCTTGATGGCTGACTCCTCCTTTGGTGGTTGAATGAGTGGATGAATGGTGAATGTGAGGACTTGTAAAGAGCTTTGAGTAACCATTGGTTAGCAAAGAGCTCTATAAATGTCCATTTACCACTCACACACACAGGGAACTGGAACAAATGTGCCATTGGTAACAGTTGTGTGTAACAGTCGGTTGATGTGACAGACAGATAACCAGACTGACAGTTACAATGTTCTGTATATATAGTTATCTATAAACTTGACTTGACTATATATATATATATACAGACACACACAAGAGACAGAGCTTTAAAATGAGAGCCCTGTCCTTCTCAGTGGGGGTAGAGTTCATTAAGGAGCAGGTAGAGGTCAGAGGTCATTAAGGAGCAGGTAGGGGTCAGAGGTCATTAAGGAGCAGGTAGGGGTCAGAGGTCATTAAGGATAGCATTACAGTCATTTAGCAGACGCTTTTATCCAAAGTTTCAACAAAGGAAGGAAAGAGAACAACTCGTCACCAGAAGTCAAAAGTGCATTTAATTTCTAACACGTCTCCAAGAACTGAACCAGAGCTCAGGTAGAAGGACAATAATTCAGACTAAAGTGTCAGGGACAAAGTACAATGGATGAACACCTGGATGAGCACCTGTCAGCCTTTTAGTGAGAAAAGGCCGAATCCTCCTGATGTTGTAGAGGAGGAATCTGCAGGAGCGTCCTTGATATTATATGATATGATTATATGACATTGATATTAATATGAATATTACAGATATTAACATCATACACCTGGATATTAATATGAATATTATAGATATTAACATCATACACCTGGATATTAATAAGAATATTATAGATATTAACATCATACACCTGGATATTAATAAGAATATTATAGATATTAACATCATACACCTGGATATTATATATTAATATTATGGATATTAACATCATACACATTGATATTAATATGAATATTATAGATATTAACATCATACACCTGGATATTAATAAGAATATTATAGATATTAACATCATACACCTGGATATTAATATGAATATTATAGATATTAACATCATACACCTGGATATTATATATTAATATTATGGATATTAACATCATACACATTGATATTAATATGAATATTATAGATATTAACATCATACACTTGGATATTAATATGAATATTATAGATATTAACATCATACACCTGGATATTAATATGAATATTATAGTTATTAACATCATACACCGGGATATTAATATGACTATTACAGATATTAACATCATACAAATTGATATTAATATAAATATTATAGATATTGACATCATACACATTGATATTATATATATTAATATTATAGATATTAACATCATACGCATTGATATTATATATTAATATTATAGATATTAACATCATACACATTGATATTATATATTAATATTATAGATATTAACATCATACACATTGATATTAATATGAATATTATAGATATTAACATCATACACATTTATCCATCCATCCATCCATCCTCTCCCGCTTATCCAAAATCGGGTCTTGGAGGTAGCAGCTTCAGCAGGGGACTCCAAACTTCCCTCTCCCTGGCAACATCGACTAGCTCTGACTGGGGGATCCCGAGGCGTTCCCAGGCCAGTGTGGAGATGTAATCACCCCACCTGTACCTCGGTCTGTCCCGTGGTCTCTTCCCAGTTGGATGTGCCTGGAAAACCTCCCTCGGGAGGCGACCAGGAAGCATCCTTACTAGATGCCCGAACCACCTCAACTGGCTCATTTCTACGTGAAGGAGCAGCGGCTCTACTCCGAGTCTCTCACGAGTGACTGAGCTTCTCACCCTATCCCTCAGGGAGATACCAGCCACCCTCCTGAGGAAACTCATTTCGGCCGCTTGTATTCGCGATCTCGTCCTTTCGGTCATTACCCATTGTTCATGACCATAGGTGAGGGTAGGAACGAAGACTGATCGGTAGATCGAGAGCTTTGCCTTCTGGCTCAGCTCTCTTTTGGTTACAACGGTGCGCCAAAGTGCACCCAATACCGCTCCCGCTGCACCTATTCTCCTGTCAATCTCACGCTCCATCCTCCCCTCAATCGAGAACAAGACCCCAAGATACTTGAACTCCTTCACTTGGGATAAGGACTCCCTCCCTACTTGGAGTAGACAATCCACCGGTTTCCTGCTAAGAACCATGGCCTCAGATTTGGAGGTGCTGATCCTCATCCCAGCCGCTTCACATCCTGCTGCAAACCGATCCAGTGAGTGCTGAAGGTCACATACTGATGACGCAAACAGGACCACATCATCTGCAAACAGCAGCGATTCAATCCTGAGCCCACCATACTGAAACCCCTCCCCTCCATGACTACGCCTTGAAATCCTGTCCATGAAAATCACAAACAGGATGGGTGACAAAGCGCAGCCCTGGCGGAGGCCAACACCCACTGGGAACAGGCCTGACTTTGTACCGAGAATCCGGACACAGCTCTTGCTTTGGGAGTAGATAGATTGGATGGCCCTCAACAATGACCCCCGCACCCCATACTCCCGCAGCACCCCCCACAGTATTTCCCGAGGGACCCGATCATATGCCTTCTCCAAATCTACAAAACACATGTAGACCGGATGGGCATACTCCCAAGCCCCCTCCAGGATCCTTGCAAGAGTGAAAAGCTGGTCCGTTGTTCACACATTTATACATCCACATTTATATTATATATATATATAGGAATAGGAATATTATAGATATTAACATCATACACATTGATATTATTATGAATATAATAGATATTAACATCATACACATTGATATTATATATGAAAATGATAGATATTAACAATATGCACATTGATATTATATATGAATATATTATCGATATTAGGTTAATATCTATAATATTCATATATAATATCAATGTGTTTAATGTTAATATTATTAACATTATATTAACATAACATTGATATTATATATTGATATATATATGTATAATTATGAATATCATTCATATGAATCTAAAATATATTAACTTTATATACCTTATTATTAATATGAATATAATATATATAAACATTGTACACATTGATATTATATATATATGAATAGGAATATTATTAATATGAATATAAAATGAATATTATGTATATTAACATTATATGTATTCATATTAATATGAATAGTATAGATATTAACATTATAGACAAGAATATGACTTTTATAAATATGAATTTTATAGAAATTAATATAATAGATATTATAACGTATAATATTACAATTAATATAATTCATATATAGAGATATACATATAGATAAACACACACACACACACAGTATCACAGTAGATACTGTGTGAGAATAGAAAGAGAGAGAGAGAGAGAGAGAGAGATAGATAGATAGATAGATAGATAGATAGATAGATAGATAGATAGATAGATAGATAGATAACTAATATATCAATAATAAATACACAAAGGACTAGTATATAAATAGAGGTGACTGTCCTCCACCTCTCAGACCGACCAGCAGAGGGCGCCAGAGGACAACAACACAATGACGAACAAACCAGCGAGCCGCTCTTCATCGCGTTACCTTTGGGCTGCTAAGAGAACCAGAAACCATATTCATATATTTATGTTATTGGTCCCGTCCATCTCATTGCCTTCAGACACATTTTGTTTAATCTA
>JANIIK010002077.1:27500-35062 GCA_027704905.1 Muraenolepis orangiensis | reverse complement strand
TAAAATACGAGTAAGAACCGTGAAGGGATTGGGTCATCGATTAAGAGCAGAGGTCGCTGTGATCCTTTGAGATAAAGAACAATGAACACATGAATGAACAATTGACTAAGAGCTCAATATGTAAGTAAATAACTAAATAATGAAACTGTTGCATTTGTTGAACGTTCCTGACCTGCTCCCAGACCGTAGTGGAGGAATACAGGGGATATTGATCCAGGGCCCAAGCACAGGCTTCAGGTTCAATAACCACTTAATGAACACACAGGCAGGGTTTACTAACCAGAGGGTTGGATTGATTGATAACTTATTCTAGACATTGATACTACTCCCACAGATACTACTCACACAGACGCAGCCTGGACCTACATGACCCTACTAGTATAACACTACCCCCTCTCTCTTAAAGGGATAGGCAGCCTGGCCCTACATGACCCTACTAGTATAACACTACCCCCTCTCTCTTAAAGGGATAGGCAGCCTGGCCCTACATGACCCTACTAGTATAACACTACCCCCTCTCTCTTAAAGGGATAGGCAGCCTGGCCCTACATGACCCTACTAGTATAACACTACCCCCTCTATCTTAAAGGGATAGGCAGCCTGGCCCTACATTTCCCTACTAGTATACCACTACCCCCTCTCTCTTAAAGGGATAGGCAGCCTGGCCCTACATGACCCTACTAGTATAACACTACCCCCTCTCTCTTAAAGGGATAGGCAGCCTGGCCCTACATGACCCTACTAGTATAACACTACCCCCTCTCTCATAAAGGGATAGGCAGCCTGGCCCTACATGACCCTACTAGTATAACACTACCCCCTCTCTCTTAAAGGGATAGGCAGCCTGGCCCTTCATGACCCTACTAGTATAACACTACATTTCTCAGTAGAAATGTAAAAGCATTCCACTATCAAATAAGCGACAAAACAGACCCAGACTGGAAGGAGAACCAGATGTGATTCTGGTTTCATAATCAGATGGCCTGTAAAGCCACACTGTAACTCTGATTAAGGGCTATACTAATATACTATATATATAATATACTATATATAATATATATATAGTATATTAATAGTATTGGACCCTTCCGTGTGTTTGGCTGATCGATGTAAGGATGGAGAGATCCGATTCAGAGAACCAGCGTCACACGGTCACAGCGACAGCAGCGTCCAGCGTCACCATAGCAACGGGGAGAAAACCCTCCGAGATCTTCGTAATAACAAACAAACTAAAGATCGTATCCATTCACAGAACCGACACTACGGTAATCAAATGAAAAGGTCTCTCTTTAATACATACAAACCGTATTTAACTGGCCAAACGATGTGATTCTATTCCATGTTCCACGGAGAACAGGAGGACACGTGACTGTGATGAGGTCAGAGCTGCATGTTGGAGCACCGGGTCCATCCGTACGGTTTACTACCAAACAAAGAGCACTGTTTATATCTGTTAATATCTGTTATTGCACCACTAGGGGGCGCTGAATCCACCACCTTCTGGCCAACATGATTAGGGTAAAGGAGACACAGGTGTGTGTGTGGTGTAGGTGTTTGGACTGGTGCTCAACAAACACACACACACACACACACATATCTCTCTGTTACAAACAGACACATCTCTATACACACACACACACACACACCTCTCTCTAGCACAGACACACACACACACACACACATATATCTCACACAAACTCACACACACACACTCACACTCACACACACACACATCTCTAGGAGAAAGAGAAGTGGTGTGGGAGGGAGGGAGGAGGAGGAAGAGGGAGGAGGAGGAAGAGAAGTGGGGAGGGAGGGAGGAGGATAGAGGGAGGGAGGTGGGGAGAGAAGAGAAGGAGAGAGAGAAGTGGGGAGGAGGACCCAACGCTCTAACAGACACACACACTCACACACACATATCTCTCTCTCTAACAGACACACACACACACACACACACACACACACACACACACACACACACACACACACACACACACACACTGCAGGAGGGAATGGGGAGGAAGCATTCTGTTGAACTGGTTTAAAATGGCTCATAAAACATGTTGAACCTTGAAGTGACCAGAAGAAGAGAGCCAACCCAAGACTTAATGAAGGGTTGATGGGAGAGAGGTGGGAGGGAGGGAGGGAGGAGGACAAGGAGGGAGAGAGGTGGGAGGGGAGGGAGGGAGGAGGACAAGGAGGGAGAGAGGTGGTGAGGGAGGGAGGGAGGAGGACAATGAGGGAGAGAGGTGGGGAGGGAGGGAGGGAGGAGGACAAGGAGGGAGAGAGGTGGTGAGGGAGGGAGGGAGGGAGGGAGGAGGACAAGGAGGGAGAGAGGTGGGAGGGGAGGGAGGGAGGAGGATAGAGGGAGGGAGGGAGGGAGGAGGACAATGAGGGAGAGAAGTGGGGAGGGAGGGAGGGAGGAGGACAATGAGGGAGAGAGGTGGGGAGGGAGGGAGGGGGAGGGAGAGAGGTGGGGAGGGAGGGTAGAGGGAGGGAGGGAGGAGGAGGGAGAGAGGTGGGGAGAGAAGAGAAGGAGAGAGAGAAGTGGGGAGGGAGGGAGGGAGGAGGACCCAACGCTAACCCAAAGGAAGGCTAACCCAGCGTGTCCATCTCCTCACCATGAGGGGAGGAGATGAGGATTGAGAGGGAGGGCAGGGGGAGGGGAGGGAAGGGGGAGGCTTTATTGTTTGTTCTGTCGACGGGTTTGGATTTCTGTAGGCCTCTTCATGAACCAGATGAGACGCTAACAGAGACGCTAACAGAGAAGCTAACAGAGACACTGACAGAGACACTAACAGAGAAGCTAACAGAGACGCTAACAGAGAAGCTAATATAGAAGCTAACAGAGACGCTAACTGAGAAGCTAACAGAGACGCTAACAGAGACCCTAACAGAAAAGCCATCAGAGACGCTAACAGAGAAGCTAACAGAGAAGCTAGCAGAGACGCTAACAGTGATGCCAACAGAGACGCTAACAGAGAAGCTAACAGAGACACTAACAGTGACGCTAACAGTGATGCCAACAGAGACGCTAACAGAGAAGCTAACAGAGACGCTAACAGAGAAGCTAACAGAGATGCTAACAGAGACGCTAACAGAGACACTAACAGAGAAGCTAACAGAGACACTAATATAGAAGCTAACAAAGACGCTAACAGAGACGCTAAAAGAGAAGCTAACAGAGACAATAACAGAGAAGCTAACAGACACGCTAACAGAGAAGCTAACAGAGACGCTAACAGAGAAGCTAACAGAGACGCTAACAGAGAAGCTAACAGAGACTAGTTAGTGTCGGTGTAACGAGTGTTCAGAGGTGAGACCGAAGAGTTCAGGATGTTCCTTAACAACCATCATCAGCACCACACACACACACACACACACAGAGACACACACACACACACACACACACACACACACACACACACACACACACACCCACACACACAGAGACACACACACACACACACACACACACTCACACACACACACACAGACACACACACACACACATATATCTCTCTCTTACACACACACATCTCTATACACACACACACACACACCTCTCTCTAGCACAGACACACACACACACACACACATATCTCACACACACACACACACACACACACACACACACACACACACACACACACAAACACACACACACACAGGGAGGAGGAGAAGGAGGGAGAGAGGTGGGGAGAGAAGGAGGGAGGAGGATAGAGGGAGAGAGGGAGAGGGTGGAGGAGGGAGAGAGGTTGTGAGGGAGGGAGGGAGCAGTAGAAGGAGGGAGAGAGGATAGAGGGAGGGAGGGAGGAAGAGAGGTGGTGGGGGAGGAGAAGGAGGGAGGAGGATAGAGGGAGGGAAGGTGGAGAAGAAGGAGGAAGAGAAAGGTGGGGGAGGGATGAGAAGGAGGGAGAGATTTAGGGGAGGGAGGAGAAGGAGCGAGGATGATAGAGAGGTAGAGGAAGAGGGAGGAGGAGGGAGAGAGGTGGCGAGGGAGGAGGAGAAGAAGAGAGAGAGGTGGGGAGAGAAGAAAGGGAGAGAGAGAAGTGGCGAGGGAGGAGGAGAAGGAGGGAGAAAGAGGTGGGGGAGGGAGGAGGAGAAGGAGAGAGAGATGTGGGGGAGGGAGGAGAAGAAGGAGGGAGAGATGTGTGGGAGGGAGGAGAAGGAGGGAGAGATGTGGGGGAGGGAGGAGAAGGAGGGAGAGATGTGGGGGAGGGAGGAGAAGGAGGGAGAGATGTGGGGGAGGGAGGAGAAGGAGGGAGAGATGTGGGGGAGGGAGGAGGAGAAGAAGGGAGAGATGTGGGGGAGGGAGGAGAAGGAGGGAGAGATGTGGGGGAGGGAGGAGAAGGAGGGAGAGATGTGGGGGAGGAGGAGAAGGAGGGAGAGATGTGGGGGAGGAGGAGAAGGAGGGAGAGATGTGGGGGAGGAGGAGAAGGAGGGAGAGATGTGGGGGAGGGAGGAGAAGGAGGGAGAGATGTGGGGGACGGAGGAGAAGGAGGGAGAGAGATGGGGGAGGGAGGAGAAAGAGATAGATAGATAGATGGACTTCATTTATCCTGAGGGAAATTATTGCACAACAATCTCAATACATATGGATAGGAATTTAGCAACATCAACAGAATAAGAACAGAGAGCGCCCCCTTGTGGTCAGAACAGAAACACCACCCAACATAACAATGACATTCAACTCAACTCATTCTGTAGCATTAAATCCTTCAGTGTATCCACATCAGTGGAGTTGGCAAGATGGGGTCCTGGTTCCTCCTGACTGGGTCTCTAGGAACAGGTGACTGTGACCCAGGGGGGAGGGGGGAGGGGGGGAGGGGGGAGGGGGGTTTGTTGAGGATGGATTCCAGTCCGGTTCATCACATCTTGTCATCCGTGGCTTTTGACCCCCATGACTGAGATTGGGGATTCTCAACCGTCGGTAGATTGCTGAACAAGGGCGTATAGCGTATAACAATGTATATTTTATTACATTGATTTATATATATATTGCTCTTTTTCTGTGCAAATATATTGAATTTTATGAATTGCATTTTTATATATTTAACTTTATACAGTTTTGTACTTATTTTTTTTCTATTCTGTTTTTTTTCTAACTATTGCTGTCTGTCGTCGGACATAAGATTTTCCCTCACTGCTTATACTTGTGTAAACTGTGAAGTGACAATAAACCTGACTTGACTTGACTTGAGATTCCTGTTTGTTGTTGGGCACCACAGTCTGACATGGCATGAAGCCAGCTAGCACGGTTTAGACTTGTCTGTCAATGCTGTTTGTGAGTGTGTTTGTTCAATGGCAGACAGCGCTCTACTGGCAGAGCTCATCACTCTAGGGGCCCTGGGGCCATTCCTTTGTGCCAACACGGCCCAAGACCTACATGCATCAACGTGTGTGTGTGTGTGTGTGTGTGTGTGTGTGTGTGCCTGCCTGCCTGCCTGTAAAGGGTGGAACCCAAAACAAACCAGGAAACAACACAAGAAGAATCATTCAGAGAGATGAGGAGACAACAGGAAGGTGACGGAGGTTAGAGAGGAGGAGAAGTATCCTGATCACCCAGAGAGATTTGACTCCTCTCACCAGGTGTTGTGTAGAGAGGGTCTGACTGACCGCTGTTACTGGGAGGTGGAGAGGAAAGGACGTGTTGCTATAGGAGTGACATACAGAGGAATCACAAGGAGAGGAGAGGGTGGTGACAGCTGGCTTGGAGGAAACAACAAGTCCACGGGGGTTATGGTTCCTCAGTGTCTCTGTGTCCGTTGTAGCAACACACAAACACACACATGGAAACACACATACAAACACACACACACACACATATTTATATGGACACACACACACATTCAAACACACATACACACACTGTTGTGGAAAGGGGCGTGGCTAAGCGGTGTGCTGGTCACGAGGAAGAGGGAGCGGCCAACCTCCCTCTCCTCCTCACCTCCTCACATCCCCCACCTCCTCACCTACTCACCTCCTCACCTCCATCACCGCCTCACCTCCCTAACCTCCGCCGCCTCCTCACCTTCCCCACCTCCTCACCTCCTCATCTCCACACCTTCCTCACCTCCTCACCTCCCCCACCTCCTCACCTCCCCCACCTCTCTCACCTCCTAACCTCCCCCACCTCCTCACCTCCCCCACCTCCTCACCTCCCCCACCTCCCTCACCTCCTAACCTCCCCCACCTCCTCACCCCCCCACCTCCTCACCTCCTCACCTCTCTAACCTCCCCCATCTCCTCACCTCCCCCACCTCCTCACATCCCTAACCTCCTCACCTCCTCAACTCCTCACCTACTCACCTCCTCAACTCCTCACCTACTCACCTACTCACCTCCTCACCTCCCTCACCTCCACCACCTCCTCACCTCCTCATCTCCTCACCTCCCCCACCTCCCCCACCCCCTCACCTCCCTTACCTCCCCACCGCCTCACCTCCTCACCTCCCTTACCTCCCCCACCGCCTCACCTCCTCACCTCCCTAACCTCCCCAACCTCCTCACCTCCTCACCTCCCTAACCTCCCCCACCTCCTCATCTCCGTCACCTCCACACCTCCCTAACCTCCCCCACCTCCCCCAACTCCTCACCTCCTCATCTCCTCACCTCCCTAACCTCTCCCACCACCCCACCTCCCCCACCTCCTCACCTCCTCATCTCCCCTACCTCCCCCACCTCCTCACCTCCCCCACCTCCTCACCTCCTTATCTCCTCACCACCCTCACCTCCTCATCTACTCACCTCCTCACCTCCCTTACATCTCCCACCAGCCCACCTCCTCACCTCCTTATCTCCTCACCTCCCTCACCTCCTCATCTACCCACCTCCTCACCTCCCTAACCTCCCCCAATTCCTCACCTCCTCACCTCCCTAACCTCCCCCACCTCCTCACCTCCCCCAGCTCCTCACTTCCCTCACCTCCCTTACCTCCCCCACCGCCTCACCTCCTCACCTCCCTAACCTCCCCCACCTCCTCACCTCCTCACCTCCCCCAACTCCTCACCTCCTCATCTCCTCACCTCCCTTACCTCCCCCACCGCCTCACCTCCTCACCTCCCTAACCTCCCCAACCTCCTCACCTCCTCACCTCCCTAACCTCCCCCACCTACTCATATCCGTCACCTCCACACCTCCCTAACCTCCCCCAACTCCTCACCTCCTCATCTCCTCACCTCCCTAACCTCTCCCACAACCCCACCTCCCCCACCTCCTCACCTCCTCATCTCCCCTACCTCCCCCACCTCCTCACCTCCCCCACCTCCTCACCTCCTTATCTCCTCACCTCCCTCACCTCCTCATCTACTCACCTCCTCACCTCCCTTACATCCCCCACCAGCCCACCTCCTCACCTCCCTAACCTCCCTCACTTCCTCACCTCCTCACCTCCCTAACCTCCCCCACCTCCTCACCTCCCCCAACTCCTCACCTCCTCATCCCTCACCTCCCTAACCTCCCCCACCTCCCCACCTCCCCCACCTCCACACCTCCTCACCTCCCTCACCTCCTCACCTCCCTAACCTCCTCGACCTCCTCACCTACTTACCTCCCTTACCTCC